>NHTE02000045.1:0-205241 GCA_002168265.2 Fusarium euwallaceae
AAATAATAATAATAAAAATTAAAAAACTTTTAAAAAATTTATTTATATAAAAGATTTATTTATTAAATATATTAATAAAAATATATAATTAATATATATAATAATTATTTAAGTTTATATTAATTTATTTTTTTAGATTTTTTTATTTTTAAATTTTAATTAATATATTATCTTATATTAGCCCCCGCCGCGCTGCTTAAAGTGCCTATAAGAAAGGCAGGGATATTTCTTACTATAATTAGCTCTAGAAATCCTACCCCTGCTCCTGGCGTTTTTAGCGTGGGACAAAACTTTCCCGCCCTGCCTCTGTACTCCGTACCTGGTTCGGGCTCGCTGAAGTCGGCCCCCGAGTAAAGGGATAAAGCATACCTCTACACATGCTGTCGCTCGCCGACTGCTCCGACCTCCGAATGGTCTGTGTCAGCGAGTTTGCGTATAAATAATGACCAGACAATACTTCCGCTCTTTCTTCTCTCCATCTATCCAACCACTTATTCTCCACTTATTCCTTTCACACTTTGCTGGACCAACCAACGTCTCCGGACAGTCACCATTCTTTTAATTATGGCTTCTGATGGTGGAAAACCTGAAGACGTTTCGGGTACAAGCTTCGGATACCTCTACCACCATTTGTTCCTGCCTCCAAAACTTCCAGGTGCAGACGACACCTCTCAGAAGAACGACACAACACTTTTGCAATTCGTTCAGCGGTCATTGAAGCGTTTTCTCCCCGGACACCATGATCAGGAGGCGTTGAAGGCCGGCGTCTCTGTATTGATGTCCCTGAAGACATCAAAGAACCCTCAAGGATATCTGAAGGATGTTGCTGTCAGAGATATTCTGAAGGAACTTTCTCCCAAAGGTACGTTTTTTGAATTTGATTAGGCTGCAGAAAGCAAGCTCACCCATTTCTTATAGCACCTGTAGCAGCACTACAAATCACAGAACAAAATGCTGGCGTTTTTATCAGCAGAAGCTCCGACTCGGTATGCTTCGAAGTTTTTGAGCTGTCACCAAGAAACGAGGCTGTGATGTCGATACAAGGACGACTCGTGCGCCATTTCCCGGCAACTGCAGTCGAGATCACGGCCGCTGATTTCGAAAGTCAAGACTTTCAGATGGTCATGGCCAAAACTCTTGCCAAAATGAGTCAGCAGACTGTACGAGAGACTAGGCAGGTGAACAAGAAAGAAAACCGTGAGAAGAAGGACAACAACGAGACACCCGATCCGATGATCGTTACCGAACTTCTTGTAAGCATCCTCCGAGGATGTGGTAAGGAAGTTGCTGTGGAAAAAATCTGCAAAAACACCCGCGATGATGTCATCTGGAAAGACGGCAAAGTCCCTTGGCGTCGCTCTTCGACTTGGCTTCTCGTTCGAGTAGCCCTGCAGTTGTCTATGACACGACTTTCTGCGACTGGGAAAAACACGTACAAAGAGTTCATGGTCTTTCTCATGGCTCAGGTTCTCCAAGCTGCCAACGAACAGCAGAAAGTTTCCAGCGAAATCCTTCAAACTATGTCCAATAAGGTTTCGCGTCGTCTTTGCAAGCTTCAGAGACCGAGCGATGGGCCTTGGCTGGTTACTATCCGAGATGTCGTCTCACAAACCTCGGGGATTCTACAAAAACGATGGAGGTTTATCGCCGATCGAGCTGAACCGCCATTGAGCATGAGTGAATTATGCAAGTTCAAGATTGACGATAATATCACCTTCTCGCTGAAAGACATGGAAACTTTCATCAGGTCAACGACTCAGCGAAAAGCGGAGGTTCCCAACCCCCGGTTTCGTCCGACTTCGGAACTCAACTCATTGCCCCAGAACCAGTTGCCATCCGTTGGAGATTGGAGTGAGAATTATTTACCTTTTAAGCTCCTTGAGCTTGAGTCGTGGGTGGCAGAAAACCTTCAAACATGGATCGATCACAATATGAGAAAAGCAGATAATCCGGTGCGGGATTTGAGAATTTTGATCGAGGCCTACCACACCAAGGCAGCTAGCTATTACTCTGGACGCCCTGAGGGAGCTTCACGGATGATTCTCACCATCTCAGAACTCTGGTATGCCGCAGATGTAGCCGCTACCCAAGAGCTTCCCCTTTTGGCAGATTACAATCCAGAGATTCCAGTCGTCCTGTGGCAAGCCCTCTTGCTTGGTCCATTGCAGGACATGGAGAGGCTTCAACGTCTTGAAAACTACATCTCGAATCGTGTGAAAGTTGCAGAGAAAGCGGATAGGCCTTCCATTCTTGGCTCATTTGGGTCGCCTGGCTCCTTCGCTGTCGAATTCTTTCGCAACTCGACTCGGCATCAGCAAATCAAATACGAGATTGAAGCGGAGGCCGCGGCCAAGAGACGTGAGAAACGCGAAGAGTTTCGAAAAGCCAAGACGGAGTATGTCAAGCTGATGCAGAAGCACGCAGAGAGCGAGTGCGATGTAACTACAAAGCGGGACGCGGCAGGGGTGATGTACATTCACCCTTCTTCATGCCGACGGTGTGGCTTCGAATCAAAGGCCAATGCCTTGGGAGTATTTGTGCACGAATGGCCCCTACCGCATGACGAACTCGAAGCGCAGGCTACTGTGTTCGAAATGGTTGCTCCTGTCACTTTCTCTGAATGGAGAGACCTGACAGTCCACCTCATCAACGACGTCCTCCTGTGTCACCCGGAAAAAACATCAACTCCACAGACCACCTACTCCTTGAAGTCATATCAACCTCTGAAGCCCTGGCACGCAACCAAAACGAACTACCGCATTCATCTGCGGTCAGGAGCCAAGCCCAACGCTGTGATCCATCGACGGGCACTGCCTGTCGGGCAAGCTGCTGAGTCGGATATCTGTCTAAACAGCGGACTCATATACGAGTACTATGACGAGACATTAAACTCATTCTCCTGCGACCTAGCCTTGACGGATGACCTATCTAAACTGTGTACATTCAAGCTCCCCAAGAGAGCTCATGTACTGGGTCAATTCCTCCGTCGCAATTGGAGAAAACCTGATGGCCAGACACCCAATGAGGGCATTATCAGCCAATTCGAGTGCCCTGAGTGGATGCCTTTATGCGAATTCAAGGCACTTGTCGGGATGGCATATGGCCATAAGATTCAGTGGATGAACATACTAACGGAGCTGGCTATGCCGAACATCGATTTCAATAAACGCGAAACGGCAATCTTTTTGCTCCAGATGAGCCTGCAAGCCGGCCCAGCGTCCTCATCAGCCACCCGATCCACCCACTCACGACCATGCGATGAGTTATTTGGACGCAAAATTCTGCAGAGCTTGTCTGGCTGCGTTTTACGTATGCAGGAGAATTGGGACTCGTACACCGCCTTGTGGTCCTTCACATTCCTGACTACGCGACTTTTGTCACTGGTTCCCAAGGACCTATTGCGGCCTTTCCTGGATCTTCTCGAGCAGTGCCGGGAGACATCTTACTCCTGGGTAAAGACACTCCTCGAGCGAGTGGAGGATACTAGCGACGACGTGCGGAGGAGGGAACTTTTGGAAACGGCTTCCAGCATCGCATTGGTCTGCATTGATTCATTCAACGTTGACGATGGATTTCTGCATCAGATCTTGGCCAGTTCTCAACAGGCGGCTATTCTGGTCGAATGCTCTATCATAGTCCATGAGAATCTTTCATTGAAGAGTGGTGATGACCAGATCTTTCAGGATGTTATGCTTGACAGATGGAGGCGCACTATGTATCGGGCCAGGCCTATCATGGATGAGCAGATTGCCTCGGGTAGCTCGTTTCTTTCCGATGCCGTTCATCAACGCTGGCGGTACTTCCAGCCCACCTCATCTTGGAGCCTCTCTACGGGGACAAAGTGTTGGTACCAAACGGCCATGGAACATCTCAAGATGCACCTCAACATATTGACTGGAGAGCTACTTGTCAACGATCTACCTCTTTCCCGCCTACCCGCGGACTACGAAACCCATCATGAGTATAAGAGGATATTCGGCGATCTTTTACACAACGTTATGCCAAGCACGAGCTCGGGCATGATTTTCTGCACAACCCGGCTCCTCCAAGGCTACACGGTCCATTTTGGGAGGGAAAGACAAGACTTGCTCCTCCGTCTAGAGAATGACACGTCTTGCTACGATTACATCCCTAGTCAAGTCTTCGCCGGTCTACTCCCAGACTCTTTTGTCGATGAGTACGCGCACTGGTACAACAGCAAGACAGGTGCTGTGGAGTTTTGCCTCCTTAGCAATCCTTTTCCGGCTCGTTCATGCAAATGGTGCCTTGAGGAATGCGATGGATCTTGGAAACTGCGCGGGCAAGAGGGAGTCTTTATGTTAGCGCCTGCGAGTGGTCTGGCTCAGTGCGTGGCGACTATCATGGCTGATCTGGAAACCCCGTTGAGCCTTCATATGCTTTATGATGCGAACAGGAGGCTACTTGATATCAGGATTCCAAGACTTGAGCTTGGGTTTTTCTTGAATGAGGGAGAATCAGTCATTCGATCTCGCCAATTCAGGGAGACGCAGGTTGACGAGGACCAGTCACTCGGCACTTTGGTGGGCCTCAAGAGCAAATTGGTGCTGCGAGGTAATCAGAATCCACCAATGAGATTAGTGCTGATTCCGGAGGGTGACGTCGAGATCAAGAAGAACAATAGCGATGTGGTTCATAATCACGTTACCGTGTGTGTACGCCACGGAACTGTCCGTCGTGTTCAGTCTTACCAGATCGATGATCTCCTCGGCCGCTTTGTCACTGAGACGAAGCTTGAAAGCAAGCTCTATCTTGCTTACCTTCATGCTCTGACTTCCTTTTGCCTTCCAGATCCGTTCATTGGGCGGCGAGGGACTGAAGAGGCCTTGGATATTCTTAGTTCTGCGTCAGTCCGGGCACCGATGGCGCTGAGTCCAATTGCTTACAACATCCTGAATCTCATCGCTGCGTTAGCTCCAAGCCGTCACTATCATCCGGACAACTCGAAGACGATGCAGAACGTTGTCTGGTCCTCACAGCTCCCAGTCTCGATTCAAGATGATCGGTTTCTCTTGATCACGGATGAGATCTCCAGGCGATCGGCCGAAGTCGGGTTTCTTTATCCGAACGCCGAACCTCAGCCAGGCCGAAAGCTGAACACTGATGTGGATCTGGCTGTGCGGGCGATTTCCCGTAACGCTGCCCAATATGTCTCTGGGTTCGGCGCCGAGGACTGCCACGCGGGCGATGATGAGATCTATCAGTCAAGGGACAATACAAGGTCAGGGCGAGCAGCACGTGCAGCTACAGCGTCTCACCAGGCTTTCCACGGTGAACAGGGCCTAATGGCGCCTGTTTCAGGGGGACTTGCTCTCAGCTTGTACAAATTGATGGCCATGGGGAAAACGGCAAACCACAGAGGTGCCCCTCCAAAGCGAGATATGGAGTACGATTCTATGTGGCTCCAGAGACCAAGCTCTTACCTATCGTCATACTGGTCTCAGCTGCACCATGCATTCCATGACAATCCGCAGTGGCTCAATAAGATGGAGTTGTCGGTTTGGATAGCGACAATAGCTTATTCGGCTGAACATGATGAGCAGATCACCCAAGCACTCCTCATGATGGCCTTGTCTCCCTCTGTGGCTGCTGCTCAATTGCCTTTGAACGAGGCACGCGACTTATCCAAGGGATACACCTTGCAGCCTGAAACGCTTGAGACCGCAGCAGCTCCGCACATGGTCAAGGTTAAGCATGGCCCAGAAGGAAAGTCACGCTCGAGAACCGCCAAGGGAGACGGAAAGGCTGCAGACCGACTGAAACGAGAATACGGCAAGGACAAGAAGCAGGCGATCAACATCTTCAGGGATAAACTTGCACGACAATGGCCCTGTCAAGTTCCCAAACAACCCAGCGACCACCACATGGAGGCCTACATCGACGTCGTACGGGCAACCAAGGCGATTCTTGCACCCTGGAGAATCTGGTGGGCTAACAAGAATTTCAAAGAATATTTGGAAAGATTTGTGGCTGCCCTGAAAGAGGTTCCATTGAGAGCGGCCTCTGCCGACCATCCATCTGTGGCACATGAGCTGCCGACTAAGCCACATCATAAAGGGTTTATGTCTGTCAGTGATCTTTTCCAACATGATGCCCCTGATACCGACAAGGTCCCCGAGTCGGCTATTCATGGCCTTGTGACCAAGGCTAGAGTAGAGACAGTGGAAAGGAAGGAGCTTGATGGAATTGTTGATTTCCTCGAGTCTCAGGCATCCTTTCAGTACGAACGCAATTATTTGAATGAGTTGCGACAGAGCCTGTCAAGTTTGAAGAGCTTCAGCCAAAACAACTTGGTCGAGGATGATGTGCCCACTGCTCTTTTGCAAGATCATCTCGCACAATGCGAAAGTCGACACAAAGACGTGTACAACTCGCTTCGCAGCGCCGTACAGCCATTCTCCAAATCATCGAAGCTGCATAGCCCTCAGGATCTGGTAGAGGCAATTCTCTCCGAGGGTGGGAGTCAGCCGAGAATCACTCCCGTGTTCTTCCTGCAACAGCTTAGAAACTCAAGCTGGTCAAAACTGACAGCTGCTTGGAAGAGTGCTATAATCCAATATGGACTCGCAGTTGCAGCTCTGCAGAAGGCACGGCGACTTATCCGATCGCAAAATGACCCTGTTGATTTGCTCCGTGAGCTTGAGAATAGAGGCCATGAGAATTGGAGCCCTCATGATTATCCCGAGTGGCTGCTTATTGAATGCGAGAGTCAAATCACGATCCGGGAAGTCCAGCAGCAGATCGCCCAGCAGATGATCAGACCTCCGGGTCAAGAGAATGCGGTGATGCAGCTGAACATGGGAGAGGGCAAATCGTCCGTTATTGTGCCTATTGTGGCTACTACTCTGGGGGATGGCTCGAAGCTGGTTCGCATTATCGTGGCTAAGCCCCAGGCTAAGCAGATGTATCAAATGCTATCCACTAAGCTCTCTGGCCTTGTCAACCGCCCGGTCTATCAACTACCCTTCTCCAGAGATGTCCAGATGGATATTAGCAGATGTACTGCTATTCATCAGTTGCTGGTTCGTTGCCAGAAAGAAGGAGGCATCTTACTTGTTCAGCCAGAGCATTTGCTATCGTTCCAGTTGATGGAGCTGGAACTCGAACTTGAAAGTCGGCCTGAGCTTGCCGAGCAAATGAAGACGACTAGGCTCTTTTTCGAAGATCATGCTCGGGATATAGTGGATGAAAGCGATGAAAACTTCAATGTTAAGTTTGAGCTTATATATACACTTGGACAACAGAGATCGGTCGAAGACAGTCCAGACCGATGGACCATTGTGCAAGAAGTTCTGAGTCTCGTCCACCACTTCGCCGCCGAGGTGAAAGAAGAACTTCCGCAGTCGATAGACCTGGATGAGAGACATGGCCATATATTCCCAGTGATCCGCATCCTGCGCCGTGATGCTGAGGAAGCGATCTTCGGTCGTATAGCCGGTTTTATTTGTGAGACTGGCATAACCGGGTTTCCCATTGCATATCAACCTCCTGTCATTCGAAACGCTGTCAGAAGATACATTACCCAGAGGAAACTATCAGTCGAGGAGGTCGAAGCTGTCGAACATAGTCGATTCTGGAACGGCAAAGTCATCAACCACGCCCTTCTGCTAAGAGGCCTTCTTGCCGGTGGTGTTCTTGCATTTGCTCTTGGCCAGAAGAGATGGAGGGTTAATTACGGCCTCGACTTAAACAGAGAGAAGAAGACTAGGCTGGCTATTCCTTACAAAGCCAAGGACAACCCAGCGCCTCGGTCAGAGTTCAGCCATCCTGACATCGTTGTCGTTCTTACCTGTCTGAGCTACTACTATGGTGGACTCAGAGACCAGGCCCTCTTTGACTCCCTAGAGCTTCTGACTCGATCAGATAATGCTGATTCGGAGTACCAGTCTTGGGTACAATCATGCCCGACAATGCCAGATGCATTCAAACATGTCCAAGGGATCAACACCAAGGATCATACCCATTGTGTGTCGACTGTTTTCCCTTACCTTCGATACAGCAAAGCCGCCATAGACTATTATCTGCACCGTATGGTTTTTCCTCAAGAGCTCAAGGAATTCCCGTATAAGCTTTCGGCGTCAGGATGGGATCTAGGCAAGAAGAAAAGGCACATTACTACCGGTTTCAGTGGCACAAATGATTCCAGATATATCCTCCCTCTCGATATCAGACAACTGAATCTCCCTGAGCAGAATCATACCAATGCACTTGTACTGGAGAATCTGCTATGCCCTGAGAATAGCATTACCCTGATGACGGACAAGATGGTAGGGGCGACTTTTCACAGCCAATATCTCCTGGAGACACTCGCAAACATGGACTCAGGGCCGCGGGTGATTTTGGATGTCGGTGCCCAGGTGGTCGATCTTACCAATCTGGAGTTGGCAAGAGCTTGGTTATGTCACTACGCAGATGACGAGAATACGCAAGCAGTCATCTTCTTCAATGACTTTGACGAGATTGTGGTGATGGATAAGAGTGGCAAGGTCGAGGAACTACAAACTTCGCCATTTGCAGATCAGTTAGACCAGTGCCTTGTCTTCCTTGACGAAGCTCATACCAGAGGCACAGATCTCAGATTGCCTACAAACTACCAGGCTGCAGTCACTCTTGGTGCGCACCTGACAAAGGACAGACTTGTTCAGGCATGTATGAGAATGCGAAAACTTGGGAGGGGACAGAGTGTGGTCTTCTTTATCCCACGAGAGATTGAACAGAAGATCCGCGTTCTTCAAGCCAAGAACCCTTCACCATCGGCAGACATCATCGTGGCAGACGTTATCTGCTGGGCTATCACTGAAACATGCACCGATCTGCGAAAGGCAGTCCCGCTTTGGCTGAGACAGGGCCTCCGGTTCACTGAGCACCAAGCTAGATGGGAGGGCCTGAAGATACAGACTGACGGGGACAGTCGACTCGAATACGTCAAACAGTTCATGGAAGATGAAGCCCAGAGCCTTGACAGGCGGTACCGTCCCCACCGAGCCAACAGCGACATCTTCTCAATGATCAGTCGCATGGATCCACATGCCGCAACTGCTTTTGAGAGCCGATGCGTAGACTTTGGTCTAGGTGAGCTCGGAGACTCTTCATTCAACGAGGAGCAAGAACGGGAACTTTCGCCTGAACTAGAGCAAGAACTGCAAGCCGTGAGACCGCCTCGGGCCGAGCCAGCAGAACATCAGGTACACCCGGGCCTGGAGGAGTTCATACTCAATGGAGTATATCCCAAACATTCATTTCAGCCTGCTTTCATGTCTCTGGCAACTACATCAGCGGCGCAACATCTTGATATATCCGCGTTTCCGAGCAATATCGTCGTCACGCGCGACTTTGCCGAAACTGTCGACGAAGTGCTGGGTCACGTCGACTTTTCGGACTCATTCCAGAAACCCGTTCAGTGGATTCTGTCCGTCCAAAGAAACCCCAGTATACTCGTCATTGTTAGCCCTTACGAAGTTCAACAACTACTCCCAGCCATTGAGCAGTCCAAGCATGTTGCACTGCACCTCTACTCCCCACGAATCAATGTAGGATACAAGTCACTTGACAACCTCGACTTGTACATCGTATCGGGAATCAGGCTACTCCGACAGGTTTCAAGGCACGTTATCGGTCTCTTGTGCCAGTTCTCCGGTCAGCTGTACCTCTCATCATTTGAGGACTATGTGCAGCTCTGCGAGTCACTCGGTCTCGCTTGGAAGCCTGGTAACAACCAAGTCATGATTGGGCCGGACGGTTTTATACTGCCCGACCCAGCAGAAGGCGACATGGTGAACACCGCCAGGTTTTCGAAGAGCCCAGTGCCGTTCTTGAAAGCTCTCGTGGCGAATGTAAGACAGAACCACGGGGATATAGACAAAACTCACATGGGCAGGATTTTGGACGGAATGCGGTTACTAGAGAGTGATTTCGATCCATAGATAGACACATAGGTCATTATAGAAGTTTGGAGTGTACCGCCGGCTGTAATCCGCAGTAGTGTCGTCTCTGAACCGTCTCTGATTTGAAGGCTAGATTGACATCGTGATATTCAGTGTTTATAAGTCCCAGAGACACGACATCACTTTGCGGTGCCTTGATGAGACTGCAAATATCTGCGATAACAGCTGCTTTGCCCTCAGCCTGACGCAATGCTAGCAGAGCGATTCCTAAAGTGACAGTGGCTTTCTTGCCTCTTTGGTCACACTTTTTGCCTTAAAGATATATTGGCTTCCCCTTCTTGGGTCCTTTCCGCCATTGCGATGCTGAACAACGTTGGGAGCGAGCTGAGGAGCTGGCTTTTTCACAAATGGGACCTGCTCATCCTGGCCCTCTTCGGCGGAGGAGTTTGACGGACCCTTTGACATGGGCTTTAAAAGTCTCTTGGGCTTCGTCAGTTCTCTGAACTTATTTGTCCACGGCCTCTTTTTCTTAGACATTCCTGTATCCGTGACTGCCAGAAACGTGGAGGTAGGCACTGGTGCCAATTCACCATTCTCCACGACTTCAGCGGGCTCGTTCTGTTGCCTTCGAAGATCCTTGTCGCGATCTAGATCACGAAAATTACCTTGACATTGAGGCTGCGACCGATCTGCAGCTTCCAGCTCCCATCTAATCTGTTTTCGTCCCATTTTATTATCGCCGATTAGCAAAGCGAGTGCTGGTCCTTTCGGCTTGTCCCACTGCGCACCAAGCCCACAACGATGCTGTTCGTTGCAGCGGCAGTTGAGTCCTGCCTTCAAAGCGGAGTAGAGAACCTGGGATTGTCTTTGAAGTTTGATAAATCGATCTACGTCCTTTGACGTTGAATTATCACGCCCGTGACCGAAAGACGGGGCCTGGGCTGCAGACTGCATGTCGTGGGCGTTTCTGAGAATACGCTCGAGCTGTTGGTTTGCCTTGCTAGCACTGTCCAGAACAGGCTGTCTTCTCCGACAAAAGCTAATGCAGAGTTTAAGGATCTCGTCTTGCACAGGATTGGATGGTGTCCAAGCGTTCTCGGTCCTGTTAGATTGGCAGGCTAGGAGTATTGGGTCACAGGGACCTCACCTTGACGGGGATCATTTCATGGAGCTCATCCAGGGAAATTCTGAGCTCGTTCAATAGGCGCGTGAACAGAGGTAGTGCCTCTCTGAGATGATGTTTCAATTGGGCGACGATATCAGGATGACGCCAGAGTGAGGACTTGGACGAAGCTTTGAGAGAATTGCGCTCGTTGTCGGATAGATCGAGCGGCAGAAGTAAAAGATCTAGATTTTGTGTAAAAATAACATCCTCAAAGGTTATGGCGCGCACAAAGGCTTCGAAATCTGCCACCATCTCTCTATGCCCTGGAGGTAAAACTTGGTGGCCTTTGCGCCCTCGATTAGTAGAGGCAGCGCGCCAAGAACGATGCCGGCCACCTCGAACCCTGACATGGCGATAGGGTTGGGTTGCTGCTGCCGAGAAATGAATAGAGATTCGATGGAGTTTAGATCTGAAGGCTTCAGCCTAGGCTATCAGCAATGTCGCCTCCTGTAATACTCAGATTGAGGGAGAGGTCAACAATCAGATGATGTTGATGAGGGGTTTGCTCGCAGGTACAATCCCAGCGAGTGGCATCCAATAGACGTTCATTTTCTTCAGCCTAGTCACATCATGAAATCTTGGGGGCTGTGCCAAATCAGGCTGAGGATGAATCCGGCTGCCGGATCCTGTAGGCCTTTCACTAGCCGAAAGAGAACGCTTCAATACGTTAATTAAACTAACCAAGGTACCTAGTGTCACCACTACGATTCCATGGTGTATTAGGATGACACTCATGGTAAAGCGAAAACTGAAAGAGGAGAGTATGAAAATGTAATGCTCCCTGTTTCGGAATAATTGACAATAATCAATCCGTGTTCCTCCTCCCGGTAGACCTCAGAAACTCATATCACTCCTTTGGCTGCATATGACCAGACCCAACTGGCGCCCCTCCTTCGACTGCATAAGCCATGCCTGGGGCCACCGGCCCGTTTGGACTTTGCTCGGCCCCGAATCCTCCTCCAGCGTTGCCCTGCTGTACGAAAATCGGCTGCTCGTGTGCTCCGGGTGCCTGTACAGGTCTCTGTCGTCTTCGCTGTATAAGAAGCCCGATCATCACCCCCAACACAAGCGCCGCCACAACTCCAACGACAATTCCGGCTATGACACCTCCAGAGAGGCTAGTATCGTTGTCACCGGTCGCCGGTTCTTCTGTGGGCTCGACGGGAGTACGCGTGGCGCCCGTAGATGTCCTGTCTGAGGATTGCCACATGATGACCCAGGCTGAGTGGGAGAGAGTACCCTCACTCATCGTCACTGTTTCCGTAGTGGTAATAGGTGTTATCGTAATGACAAGACTGCTGTCAGGGTCCAGCGGGGAAGAGTCGAGCACTGTACTCGTCAACTCGTCGTTGATGGTCACCCACGCGGTGCTGTCGTCCCAAGACTCAACATATACCTCAGTTGTCGTAGAGAGGGTGGGATTAGGTAGTCTGATAACTTCGAAATCTGTTGTCTTCTTATAGCACAAGTCACTAGATGTGGTTAAAATAAAGCCGCTGTATGTGCCCAGGAGGCCAAAGTCAGCATTCATCGGAGCTCCACCATCTGGATATTCGGTGGTGTGACGTACCTCATACAACACCTCGCTGTGGTCGTGCCATCTCCAGATCCGACTCTCAGGGTTGTCCACCCATGAGGGCACAGCCCTGGACTGAACGTGAGTGCATGGCATTTCTCGGTGTCGTATCCCTTCGGTACGCAAGAGTACCACACAGGGTCTCCCTCGTTCTGTACTGCGTTCGAGACACTTGAACCGGCGTCACCACCAGCCCAAGTGTATACATCGGTAAAGTGGGTAGAGCAGATAGAAGGGGGTGTAAACACGGTTGTTAAAGCCATAAAAGGCTCAACTTCGCTCAGATCGCTGCACGGAACGGACCACAGCCTCGACATGATGTCGAACGTTGCCGATCTTGGGAGATGGAGTCGTGACAGACCATGGTGAGAAGAGAAGAGGAGAGGGGAACTAGGGCTGGGGCAGCCTCGAAATTTAGATGTGTACCCAGATCAGGCTGTGGAGGATATTGGAATGAAACGCGGGGGCTGGAAAGCACTGCGCCTCCGCCATTTGCACTTTCGTTCAGCTCTCATGTCACTGAGGTAGATGGGATAGGCTGAAGACGACTTGGCAGGCATGGGCATCATGCGTGTCTACGAAAAGGCTGACACTATTGGGCGCCATGTTTCAAGCTGTAAAGCGAGGGGAGCCTGAACACCAGTCGGGGCTGTTGGATGCTGCATCCGCCACTATCACCTTGCAGGTATGTTGAAGGGGGCAATGAGCTGCTGGATGATTTGAATGTGATCGACGCAAAATTAAGCCCAGGTTTCACACAACACGCCTTGAGGGGCAAGAAATACAATTGGATGTCGTTTCTTGAGAGTTCCCATCAGTCCTACTGTGTTTTGTTGCCGCGTTCTTGGTCTTGGTGCTTGTCTTGGCAGCAATCAGGCTGTCCAACTACAGTAGAATTAAATGGTCAATAAACTGCGGGGTAGAATCGTGACTGTGGAGCCCGGTTGCCGTCAGTAGTCTTCACAGAAGTCAGGCTTGTTCCTGAGCGTTGACGCAAAAGAGGTTTGATTGCTTTCTTCCAACTCCAAATCCTTCAAGTTAACCTCGCTTTCGGGCTCGCATCATAGTACGCTTTTTTTTTCTAATCATCTGGGTTTCGACCACTTCGAGTCATGGAGCCTGGATCATTGCGGCGGTCGTCAAGGCGCTCATTGCCAGATATTCCAAGCCGACGATGAACCTAGCACGAATTGAGTGAGGGTGGTTTCTTCCTACGATGTTTGCCGCATGTTATCTTGGCTTTGATCTTTGATCGAATGTCTCAGTTATGCCAAGTTTTGATACCAATTACCAAATTCAAGGCTCTAGACTTGACCGATATTGAATAGTCTATAGGAACAATCGAGGTCCTCCCTGTCGCAAATATCAGATTCGCGTAATAATCTACGTCGACCAACCAGCAGGCACCTCGGATGATTACCAAGAACGAATCAATTTCTCGATATACAACAGGGTACCAGTAGGCCAATGGCAGGTTTCAGAACACGCACTGTGAGACCGAGTACTGAATGAGTCTCCCCTGCTCCTGTGCATGAGGTAAGGAGAAAGCGTGTTACACAACGTCTGAAACTCGAAGAATGGAACAGCCGGAGAGACTAGGCTACCAGCTCTTGTTAGTTATTTATATATGTCGTACTTAACGCAAAAGTTTCCTATCTCTTCGACCCCCAACCACAATTTTGTGGTATCCTTATTTGTCACAATGGTCAAAACGTACATTCTTGCTCCGAACCAAACAACTACGCCAGATGACCTCATCCGTCTCGGCCACATCCTCGATGACATCACGGATATGAAAGACTTTGAGCCCCTCAATCCCGACAACATTGTCCCCATAGACAAGATCAGAACCGACATCAAGACAGGCTTTACTTCATCGCTCCAAACTCTCGTCTCTGGAGAGTTAGGGGTATTTGCCAAGATCCTAGGCTTCATAGGACTAGGGGCTGGTGCTGGCGTCTACAGCGGCAAAGATGAGCAGAGAATCCTATGCTGCAAAGTACTGGAAACTCAGACCTTTAGCCCTGATATGGCCTATATCGAGAAGTGTTTGAAGTTACACGATGTCGACAACTTCATGCCTGGCGCAAAGTATAAGGCACCGGTATATCTAGTGACAGGCTTGAAGATTGGCCGGGGCGCTTCTTTCCAGTGTGCCAACTCAGTCTCAAATGGGGGAAGTCTGGAGGTGGGCATCAGTGTTCCAGGAGTCCCCGTGGAGATGGGCCCGATGGCCGCAGTTCATCTGGCGACGGTCGAGGGAGAAAGCTGGGAGGGATCGACGGATTTTGTCGTGGCTTTCCAAGTCAAAAGGATTCGATATCGCCAAGGCAGCTTTGAAGCCAAGATCAATACTGCTAAGGCGGTTATGCAGGATGGAAACACGACCTATCAAGGTCCTGCCATGAGTCTGGACATCAGTGACGATATTTCCGTTTCTGAGATTACAACACAGACAGTTTTGGCAGATGGGATGGATTTCAAGGGTGGAGAAGACAGTGAGGAGGTGCGCTGGGTTGTTCCTGGTTACTAATGGCAATGTATAGGGGCAAGGGCAGGAGATTTAGTTTCGACAATGCCACTTGGTAGAATCGAGTGCTGCGGCCACACTATCTACACTCTATACGCGATGGATTGGACTGCTTAACCCTGAAAACTCCTAGTATCTCATTTCAACGCCTTTTCAATACTCGCGATGAGTGTATCCTGTCCTGAACCCAATGGCCAAAACTCCCGCCATGGAACAATACAGTTGTACCCATCCCTCAACATAGTCATTGCCAGTAAAATGTTCTTCATCCCTTGACGATCAAAAACCTCTTCTATACTCTCCTTTGGCATTTTCCCGTCCGCAACAGCCGCTTTGATGAAGGCAAGGATCACCCCAGCCATGCCAGCAGCTATGGGGGTTGCATACGACGTACCGGAGAGATAAACGCTACTCTCCCATACGGATGGAATCGCTACCCCCAGTGTACTGAAGTTGTCTCGATGTGATTCTGGATCGGGGTTCATGCTACCTTTGTTGCCTTTGCCGTCAGTTGCATGAATACACAAGACGGTGTCCAAAGTTGCCGGGAAGGATCGCCCGGCATGTATGCCGTTGTTTGATGCTGCCACGAAGAATATCACACCGGTGTTCTCTGCCTCTTTGATGATCTTCTTGACTTCTGGTGTTTTGGGTATGCTGAAGGACATGTTGATGATATGAACATTGTAACTTCTTGCCCATTCGATGGCCTGCAAGGGTAGTAAGTGTCAGTTTTAGCAAGATATACATGTTTGCAGATTGCCCGTACCTCCACGATCTGATTGACTCCATCTTGCTCAACACTACGAGAAATCTTGGCAATATAGAGGTTTGCCTCAGGAAAAACCCTCAGTATCAGAGAAGCCACATTCGTCCCATGCCCACACTCATCGTTCGATTGCTTAGATACGAACGATTTCGATTCCTTGATCGGAGAGTCTTGACTCCTGCGGCTATACTTTGCGCCCTTGATGAAGCTATTCCCTGTGTGAATGCCAGTATCAAGGATGGCGATCCGTATGTCGGGGCTGGAGGTGAAGCCGCGCATGGATGATGTGTAAAACCTCTCAGCCATGTCCAAAAAGGTCCTGGCACTGCTGATATCACTGATGGAGTGAAGAAAGTCAGTCTTGACACGTGCTCGTCGGGTATCAGGCGCCCACCTTTGGTCATCGTCGCAGGAGCGAAGCCTTTTCTCGTCAAACATTCTGTTTCTAGGCAATAGCTCAGAAATATCTTCACGAGACAGTGGATGCTGTTGAGGTATCTCGGTACCAACAGGCAGCTCCGTGAGCTTGGAATCTGGTATTGAAACTTGTTGCGTCCGTTTGGGATTCAAGGAGCGATAGCTATGACGAGCCTTGTCGAGATGAGAAACCAGACTAAATATGACTTTGCGGCACTGAGTCTCCTCGTCCATAGGATCATCCCGGTATCTTGACTTTTTAGCTTGAAGGCATTCCAGGACGGCTTCCAAATAACCTTGTGTCAAGGATTCCTTCGCCTCATCGCTTTGTGCCCATTGGATCAGCTCGACGTCAAGTCGGACACGCTTGGGTACGAAGAGCTGGCCAAGTCCTATTTCGAGCAACAGCTTGGCAAAGTGGATGAGCACGGGGAACTTATCCTTCATCTCGACTGGCTGTCGATCCGAGAAGAAGGCAGCCGCAACATACGGGTGATCTGGTTCGTGGATTGTGCCATCCTCAGGATTGTAGAGGAAGTAGATGTCCCCTGGTCCCCATTCCCGTTGTTGCATCTCGGAACTGTATGTTTGCAAAAGAGTACAGGCCAAATTATACGCCAGAGTTACTCTTGCGTTTGGTCCGAACTTGCTTGTGGGCTGCTGAAGAATCTGCTCCAAGGACAAGGTTGGCGAAATGTGAATATTCTCAACAAAGCCCGGATCGGCTTCCGGATCGTGCCAAATCCTCTCGGAGCGTATCCAAAGACATATTTTCTCTTCATTAGACAAGCTATCGCCGATTGTTTGGCAAATATCGTCGACTTCGCAGAGACTTGGTGAGAGCTCGTCGCTTGGTGGTTCATCAGCATGGCGTGAAGATAGAGGTTGCGAGGTTGTTGAGGCTCACAAATTGCAGGATACTGTGCAAGTCGCCTCCTGCCACCTGTTTTCAGGGTCACAAGGCGAGATGAACATTTTGTGCTGAACAAGATCCTGAAGTCCGGAGCCGTCCAGTTCAAGTGCACAGGCCTGGAGCTTACCAACATGATGAGAGTGGCAGCTAGAAGCAGTAAAGTGATGAGCCCATGCCTTGAACATGGACTTGCACAGCTCAGACCTCCGCAAGCAAGGATGGTCGGCATCAAAGTCCACCGGGTCAGAGGATCTGTGTTGTTACCGTCAATCCGCCTTTGGTTGTTGGCGTTGAACTTGGCTACTGTTTCGTATGCCGCCCTAGCCGGGGCTTTCGAACCCGGAAGACAGATGACCTTGGTCAAATCGAACACCTTGTCATTTTCCGAGACCTCCTGGATGACGATACGCAACTTGGGATATCGCCTTGCTTTCTCGTAACTAGGAGTATCCAACCCCCTCCAGCCAAGAGACTTGAAGTTGATAAAATCCTCAAGCAGCTGCAGCAAAGGTTGAAGGTCTTGGAAGAAATCGTAGTCGGCTTCTTCGTCAAGTCCGCATGCCCTAGAGATCCAAAAACGAAGTAGACTCAGCTCCACGCGCATTAGGTATAGCAAGTTGTAAGCCGCCAGGAATTTGACATGTTGACTATCCTCAGCAACGCGGTTCTTGACCAGTGGCACAATAAATTGGTCAATGGCCCAGAGAATTTGCAATTCTGGTCGGTCGGCTGTGAGAGTGGGCATGGCTTCATACAGGGACAAGAGCCACTTGACAAAAAGAAGATGGAAATGCTGTGACAGGCCCATCGCAGATTCCCCTCCGATTCTCCTCTTTTCTTTACTTTCTCGAGGTGTGTTGTGTTACACCTGCCAAAGGTCCGAAGCCCCTGTCGGTGCCACAGCGCGTGCAGATTGTCGCCGACTGGACCGTTCGTCTCTGCCTACCTAATTGTGCGCATGCGTAGTACTTTGTGCGGCGTGCCTGAATTCTTCTTCGCACTGGGTTCCCGATGTTGGTCAGTCGTACAAGGGCTGTGTCACTGTAAAGCCAGTGTTCTCTCGTCACCTTAAGTTCAGGGCAGTTGATAAGAGCAGGCTACCTTGAACAGTGTACAACGGCAGTTTGTAGGACCGCCTGTAACAGCAGCGCATCACAGACCTTGACAGCAGCTTGTAACAGCCACAAACGGAAGCCTACGGTCGCGAGTCATACTAAGTTGCGACAGTAAAGGTTTCTCATGATAAAGGACTGCCTATTTAACCGCTCTGCCTAGGGATGGGGAAATTTCGCAAGGTGCCACCAACAACCACACCAAGACGCCTTGGTGGTACAGCAAAACAATCACCTCCGATCAACTCTCCGATTCCCGCTCATGGAAAGTTTCTCTTCAAACAACTTCTCCCCTCAGTATCTATCTCCGCTTTCGGTATCGCCTATCATGGCGAGCCAAACGAAAGTCAGAAGCATCTCCTCCCTCGCGTCGGAGTGCAAAAAGCTCTTCCAGGATTGTGTACCTGAGGGTTCAGAGGCGCTCATGGCCCAGGCGACTGTAACTTGTTTATTCAAAGATTTCGAGGCTTGGTGCTTCAATCTCGGTGTTTTCGCAGCCCCAACAGCCTCTCTTGATCAGACGCTACGCTACAGCGATGAGATTCGGGATGCCGTGAGGCAGCTCTTCTTAATTCTTCGCCTAAATTTAGAGTTCAGTACGTGAAGCCGCACTGGTTTCACTCAGTTTACTAACAGTTTGCCATCTCTAGTCTACGTTAACGAACTACCTAAAGATGTATCGATAACAACACCACGACCAACTGACAGGGGATATGATTACGTGAGAAGACTTGAGGGTAGAGTCGAGGAAGCGCTAGAAGCCATCGCAGCTGTCCTTCAGACTCTTGATCGTTTAGGCGCAACTATTCGCAAGTACTCCGCTTCAAGTCTCAGCAGCAGACTCAAAAGCTTTTCCGAACAAGAGAACGATGAAGATTACAGGTCTCTAGCCACTAATATTGTGGCCTTCAAGTACCCTACGGCTCCGTCATCTCTTCAAATCCAGCTCGTGGAAGCAATGGCTGATCGTCGCCAAAGACTCAGATATATCAGACAGCACCAGCAAAAGACAACTCCCAAGGACCCACAAGGCTCAAAGATGCGAAAGAACCATGATCCCGACCTACATAACAATGAACCAGACCATTCTGGACCCGATCGTCCCTCACTAAAGATCCGGACAGCCGTTCTCCGCAACCAGGGAGCCTCTCAGGCCAGGGACAGCACGCCCTCTCAAGACATTGAAACAACTCCGAGCACCACTGCTTGGACCTTTCGACCAGCCACTTCTGCCATGGAACGCGTGCGACGCGACATGAGCAAATCAGTCATTTCCTCTTCAGGAGCAAGCACTACACGCATGGTTGGGGATTTGAACGACTATCCTGAGCCACCCACTCATGACCAATGGAGTCAGGATCCAACATGTCCTACCTGCTGGAGACAACTCAAAAAGTCAGAACTGAGGGGCAATAAATGGCGGTAAGAGCCCTTATATCTTATGAGCGCATGTGGCTAATTAATAACTTCAGGCGCCATGTTGACACAGATTTTGA
Organism: Fusarium euwallaceae; assembly: GCA_002168265.2. Taxonomy (NCBI): domain Eukaryota; kingdom Fungi; phylum Ascomycota; class Sordariomycetes; order Hypocreales; family Nectriaceae; genus Fusarium; species Fusarium euwallaceae. The sequence goes on from NHTE02000045.1 coordinate 19,881, forward strand.
GCCCTACATCTGCATCTCAGAGGACTGCAGAAAGCCACTGCAGTTCTTTACAGACTTGAGCCTATGGGAGAATCACATGCGCAACAAACATTCGGCAAACTGGACGCAGTTGGTTCACAAGCCAACTATATGGATCTGTGATTATGAACACGACGATGAAGAATTTCACGATCACGAGGCCTTTCAGGAGCATCTCCACACACAGCACTCTGACTTGAATGAGGCTGAACGCAAAGCCTTTACTACGGCGATGGAAAGAGTTGAGGCTAGACCCAAGCATATCTGCCTTTTTGTGCGGTTACAACTCTACTTCTGAACAAGACAGCTCCGCGGAGTCTACCGCCAGTGTGCCACAGAAGAGCGAGACGGACCAACTTGCCGAGCTGGCCAAGCACATTGCTGGACACCTCCGATGTCTGGCATTTCACGCACTGGATCATCTTGACAGCGACCAGGAGAGCGTATCCGAGGAAAACACGGAAACCACAAGTGCCAAGGAGCGAAGCAGATCTTGTCCTCCCAGTGGGCTCAAGGAGCTGAACGATGTCTCTATTGGTTTTGGAACTGACGATGACCTCAAATCCGTCTCTACTTTCGATGAGCTCAGAACGAGTCAAGACGAGACCATCTCTGATGACGAAGCATCCCCTCAAATCGTATCCATTCTGCCCAAATTTGAGGAAGATTGGGAGGGCATTAGAGAGAGGAGACCTACCGAGGAAGAAACAATCTTTCATGGCATGATGGCTTACTCGCTTTGGGACAGAGCATACGACAGTCTCAAAAAGACGGATCCCCGTTTGGTGGATAGGTACGAGATTATGCTCTCCGAAGAGCTTATCAAAGACCCCGAAGACGGCTCGAAACAGTTTATCAATCTCTTCCGCGACGCTGATATCCACAAACGCCGGTCCCTATTGAAGAAGATTGCCGACAGCTTGCTAGAGCAGATGCGCGACACCTTCCAATCCAACCAAGTTACCGAACGTGTCACACCAGCACTAGATTGGATCATAGAGTCTTCAATGGGATTTCCCGAAGCTTGTCTACCACGGATTGGATTTTTCCTTTCCATCATCTTCCTATCAAACGTCGAAACCAGAGGAGGAGGCGACTGGAGAGGATACATCATTCTCATGTCTCGACTGCTTTGGCTCTCGGAATTTGAGCGTTCCACAAGGAGCTTCAGTATGGTTCCAACAAGGGATCGTGCCAAGGTCTTGGTAAACCTTGAGCAGAGCTTTTTGCGACTATGCCGAAAGATACTTGAACTCCAGATCAGAGCTGCGGTTCCTTATGGTCAGTTTTATGGCTTGGAGGGACTACTAACTGAGTGCAAGAGACTGGATAGTGAATTCATGGACCAAGTCTCAGCAGCCGGCATCAATATTGAGATGACGCCAGTCCAGAATGGGCGACAATGGAGTGCAGCTACAATGCTGGAGTTGATAACAGCCCTTGGTCCAGTTGATGAGAAGGTTCGACTTTGGGGTGATTCATTTGAGATTGATCCTCGAAATGTCAAAGACACCATTGAAAAAGCCAGGGGCGGGCGATTCGGCAGCATACCTTGTTGGGTGCTGGACCATCAAAGCTTTCTTCAACTTCAGGATGACCCGGAAACTCGACTTCTTTGGGTCCGAGGCCCTCCCGCTACAGGCAAGACGACTCTCCTTTGTAACATGATCGATCATCTAGCAGCAAAGTTGAAGGTCGTGCCCTACTTCTTTTGTAGAGCTACTGATCCCAATCTTAACAACGGGACAGCTATCTTGCGCGGTCTTCTAAATCTATTTGCAATTGCGAGACCATCACTGATCTACAGATACGACCTTCTGCAAAAGCTGCGAGATGGACATATGTCCACCTGGGAGTCTATCTCTGAGCTCTTCTCAACCATTCTCGCAGATCCGAGACTACGAGGGACGATACTGGTTGTTGACGCTCTAGATGAGTGTCTCACGGATCGGGATTCACTTCTAGAACTTATCAAGAAGCCTTCATACATCAAGTGGATTGTATCGAGTCGCAACTCGCCAGAGATCATGGAAGGGTTGAGTGATGCGAGCAAGGTCACTCTGGAACTTGAATCACATGAGGATTAGGTACGCATTGTTTGATGGCTTTTTGATGGAAAGGCGGACGACTTGAGAAGGAAAAAATATCAGCTAGCATAGGTAGTAACTATGAGGATCATTCATAATCAGATTTTCACCCTCTCGGGTCAAATTTCTCTACCTAGGCCTTCTATGAGGATATCAATACTTGCCCTCAAGAGTCGTTTTGCCCCGCATACCATCGATGCGGCCCGGATGAGACGTCGTTAGCAGTACCTAACAACGCCAAATGCCGGCAGTAATGTGCCGATTCAATCGTACGTGGTTCCTAGATTTTGACGCAATGCTCGTGACATGGTGGCAATCATGTGCCGAAGGATTCATGGTATTATGTATGACTCTTCAACAGTCGGAGTTGGACTCCCGAAGAACATCACGACAGATCCACATTGAAGTCAGTCGCTAGAAACACGTTAACAAGCGACCCAATCACTCCAACAACAATGGAGACATCTAGTAAAGCATTACAAAAGATGGGATGTTTCTCGTTAAATCTCAATTACAGAGCCTGCATATGCAAGATGCCGACGATGCCGACAATACTCTACTGGTGTCGGTACTACAATGAATCTCGTTGGATCTCATGACAAGAAAAGGGCCGTTGAGAGATAACATTGCGGATTGGTTGATTAATTGAGTAATCAGATTATCGTCAAGATCCATTTACCCTACATGCTGCCACAATTTGAGGTGGGATTCGGACCTTTTATGAGTCGGTGTGAAATAGTCCGAGAAGGAATTTTGTTTACCCGAGACCTGGCCGAAAAATTGGGTGCAATTGAGGAGATGGAGGAGAGAATTGGAGTCGCGGACTTGTAATTCCATCATGGGGACTCGTATTACTTTATTCATTCCGAGTAAGAAGCCGATTGGAAATGTGAAAGTAATTCATGATCACATTTACTTCATCCCATGAGTCTTGTTCATCTTCATCTCCACCAATTCTCACCTTACCCTCCCCTCGCGCTTCGGTGTCTTCGGAGATATTGCCCCTCAACTCCGCACGGAGAATGCTGACCCTGCCAAGGACGATTTTTAACCTTTTCACGACTCATGCCAAGGGGGAAAATATCGGAACTTGTTCAACTCCGTCTCTCCCGGTGGGGAAGAGTGAAATTCCGTTATTTTCCCCCTCGTTTTCCCCAACTCTTTACCCCCACAAGATCCCCTTCTCCCCCCCAATTCTCCAACAGATATTGACTGGGATGACCTGGTCAAGCTGGATGGTCTGGCAAGCCTCGTTTTCTAGAAGTCGAAGTTCGTTCTTGGGCTTCCGTTGGGGAGGAGACGCATGACATGGTTCGAGGGGGGCGTTTCATGTGGGTGAGGTTTTGATACCCGCTCAAAATGGCGAGATACCACAGGACCTGCAGAAGCACGTGGTTTTTTCTGGATTAAAACAGATTGTGATTCTGATTATAATAGCACCCTTATCAAGGAACCACTTTGTTTAGACACGGTCTTGACAAAGAACCATCTTTCACCGCCTTGACAAAATGTCCGCAAAGGTACACTCCGCTGCTCCCGTCGTGTCAAACCCCCCGTCCTCCAATCAAAACCCGACTATTCCCCCTGAGAAAATACATGCCCTGGTTGGTCGTGTTGCTACAGCACGCGCCCTTCGCCAACAAGCGTATGGAGAGGAGCCAACAAACCTATTCCCGAGGGATCCACATGGACTCTATTTAAATGTGTCAAAACAACCTATTTTTTCGTAATCGAAATATCTGCCGCCTTTCCGACCTCTTACTTTTTTCGCCTCTAGAGTTTGAACGGCCTTCGGGATAAGCTTGCCCTGGTTACGCCTCTCCCGTAGATGGATCAAGATCAAACTCCGAGATTGCAACGGGGACTTGCGATATCGCAGTGTGATTCTGACTCCAACTCTTTTCAACGTCTCATGTAGACGAAGCAAAACTTGATGATCCAAACTCCATCAAACCCCATCCCTTCCTCAACTCCTTGTCCCAGCAGACTCTGGGGTTCAAAAAGATTTTGAGAAAAAAGAGCCCTTTTCTGTTGACCCACAACCCCATTTAATCTCCTCATCTCACAGAAGGAGAGATTTTCGGGGGAAAGATCGCTGAGGGGATGACGTAAAAAGGATGCATCTCAGACGACCTCAGCGCCGCTAACGGAACGAGAAGACTCGCCTTCTTTCGCAAGGATACGGGAGGGTCAGCGTTACTGTCAACGTTTTTTATGACCTGATGGTTTTTATATATTTGCTAACTTTTACGTTAGAGAACGCTTGACTCCATGTCTCCATTCCCCAAGCTGACTCCGTGCCAAGCGACGGTGTCCCATGGGGCTCCACGATGGAGAATCGTGTCTGTCCTTGTTCTTACCAGGTGATGCCGTCAAGGGTTCTCTTTTTTTTTCTGGAGTACTTTTTTAATTGTCTCATCCGGAGTCTAGTCGCCTTCTCGGTGGAAATCCAGAACGTCTTGGCACGTGTATATATTGAATGACGCTTCCTCTGCTTAAAGTTCCTGCGGTCCTCCCAACTCTAAGTCACCATCCCCCTCTCAGCGTGATTTTGACCTACTTGTTCATCGAACCCATTTTCCCCTCTTCCGTCTTTTAAATACCAACCTTTCGTTGGGGAGGCTGGTTTCCCCTGACGTGTTGCCCATTCAGGCGAATCACACTCGTCTCTCGGTCGAGCGTCCTACCTCCCATCTACCTGTCACATACACATACACACCCACCATGTCCACGGACAACAAGCAAGACAAGTCTCAAGGCGACATGGCCGCTCCTGAGAGACAACGCCAGTACTCCCTCCAAGGCGCCGATGACATCAACACTGTCAACGAAGGCGGCGAAATCATGGAGACCAAGGAACAATCGGACGAGCCTGTACAAAACATCTTCAACCAAGGAGGCAAGAACTACCGAACCCTCGGTCGATGGGATACCGTCTTCGTCCTGGTCACCAACCAAGTCGGCCTGGGTGTTCTGTCTCTTCCCGGCTGCCTCAAGGTCCTCGGTGTCGTCCCCGGCATCATCGCCATCATCGGTCTTGGTTCTCTCTCCGCCTACACTGCTTTCGAGTTGCTGCAGTTCTACCGACGCTATCCCCATGTCGTCAATGTCGTCGACATGTGTGGTATCGTAGCGGGCCGCCCGCTAGAGATCATCGCGGGCATTGGATTAATGATCAAGGTCATGATGACTTGCGCCTCTGCCAGTGTTACCCTCTCCGTCTCGTTTAATACCCTTAGTGGCCACGCCATCTGCACAGTCGGCTTCGTCAGTATTGCCGTTGTCGCTTGCTGGGTTCTTTGCCTTCCCCGAACCGTCCAGTTCGTGTCACAGTCTGGTATTCCTTCCACCATTAGTATCATGGCCGCTGCCCTTATTGTCATGATTGGTCTTGGCGTTGCTCAGCCATCTCAGGCCCCTCCTGGCTGGGAAAAGGAAATCCAAATCATCGGCAACCCCACCTTCCGTCAAGGTCTTAACGCTTGTCTTAAGATCTGCTACGCCTATGCCGGTAATATCAGCTTCGTCTCGTATATGGCTGAGATGAAGAACCCAAGCAAGGATTTCCCCATGGCCCTGGCCTGTCTCGAGGTCTTCTCCATCACTCTTTATACCATTGTGGCCATCGCCATCTACTGTCTTGCCGGAGAATATACCACCTCGCCAGCTCTCGGTTCCGCGCCAAAGATCCCTGCTATGGCTGCTTACGGTGTTGTCCTGCCTGCCGTCTTTGCCACGGCCATGGCCTTCGGACACACCGGAATCAAGTACATGTACGTTGTGGTTATGCGAGCCATCAAGGCCACGGACCAAGTCACCGACAAGAGCTTCAAGTCCTGGAGCATCTGGGTGGCTTGCGTTACCATTTACTGGATCCTCGTATGGGTGATTTCCAACGCTATCCCCATCTTTGATTCCATCCTCTCCATCTCCTCGGCCACAACGATCGCTTGGTTCACCTTTGGTCTGAGTGCCATCTTCTGGTTCCACCTTAACTGGGGCAACCTCACCAAGGACTGGAAGAAGATCACTCTGACCATTATCAACGGTCTTCTCATCGTCCAGTCCATTTTCATGAACGCTGGCGGTTTGTGGTCTTCCATCTCTGAGCTGATGGCCATTTTCGAGGATGACAAGAGCTCCGTCCGGGGCGCCTTTTCTTGCGGTGACAACTCTGTTGTATAAAAGGCGAACCTTGTACATGTATATCTATATAGTAGACTCTCTCATGATAGAGTAAGAGAATGAATGTTAATGAATGAAAGTTTGCAATTGACATTGCTTGCTGCACTGCCTCATTTGCTCAACCTCTTGATGGTGCTAGCATGTGAATGATGTGTGTACCAAGTGAGGTGTTAGGCACACAGTCCATCCTCCCAGAGACCCATAGGACGGCTAAATGAAACCACTTAATAGGGCATTTCGTTGTTTGACATAGGCAAGGCTTCCATGCGAGTGATACGTGTCTTTAGGTAAAAGGACCACCTTAAAGCTCAGCCACCTCCACGCCTCCACAAGAGTAAATGCATCGGCCCGTGCCACTTATGCTTATGTCTACAACTAACCAAGTGCATGATATCATAGTGTCAAAACTTGAAGACACCTCTCCATGAGTAGGACTCACCTATATATCGGCTCAGTATCCTATTGAAGGCCAGGCTTCAACTAGAACAAACACATTATCACCACATCAACATCATATCCCAACGTTAACACAGTGGACCTTTCTTTTTTAGTCTTTCTGCGGCCTGAGCAGAGAGTAACTCTCAACCAATGGTTCTTAAATCACTGGATGGAAGGTCATTTGTTGGCAGCATACAACTGCCTCTGGAGCTTGAAGATAGGAACTCTAATATGCTGTTATTGCATTGGCGACGTTTACGGGAATCTCGTCCTCCAAGACGACGTCCTATGTTACGGGCTGTCAAAAGAGCTGACAACCCAGCTCTGGGGCATGGGATAAGAGCGATTGACGTTGTATAAAGTGAGAGCCTCTCCAACTATGCATATAGCCCTGGAATGCATCGATAGTGCCAAGTATCATCACATTCCGCGAGAAATAAGGCCAAGACAACGTGCCTGCTTGGTAAGGTAGGGCAGTTTTAGTCTGGTCTCAATGCCACAATCGAAAACATGGCCGAGATTAGTCTGATGCATATTTGAGTCAAAGGCTTTCTTAATAGGCATAGGCCAAATTTGAAAGACTATCGAATTAAAGCTGAAGCCGAGACAAGGTAAAGGGCCTCACTGTGAGTGCAGCTGTGAGTGCAGCTGTGAGGTGGCTGTCCCTGGGCAACACATTGGGGACGGCATGTTGCTTGGAGTGATCAATTCGTAGCCAGAGACACAAATACTGATTGATAAACACATCCTTGCAAATTACGGCAACTACCTCAGCAACGGCCCCAGAAGAAGGAAGCTAGTAGTTGTGGAGGTGGAATCAAGTCTTACATTTATCCCGAATAGTAGTGTGACAGCTCGGAGCCCCTTAGCGTAATGCTAATAGTTGACCTTGAAAGAAGTTCCAACCGGGTATTCTATCTCAGAAGGAACCCTTCGGATGATAGAAACCTGACCGCCTTTTGCACCGCGGGAATTGCTGTCTTGATTCCAGAGAGGCCGAGCAGTGAGGGAATATTTCGGTGCCTTGGTTCTTCCTCAGCCAGCCACGTTTGGCGCGGCAAAGTTGTGATACATTGTAATATATCCCCTCACCTTGGCGTCTTGATTTTGCTCAGCTGAGGTATTCGTGCCTGGATACCCCTTCATAAATGCCAATCAAATTCCCAAAGAGGATTCGGGATCGGGTGATGGTGCATGTTTGTGAGACATCGTCGCAAGTTGCCCTATCGGGCGTCGTACAGAGATGCGCCTCAAGATGCAAACCTGAGACCCGCGGCGGTACGAAATGCAGGCGGGCGGTATTGTGAGACAAGCAGGAATCCTTCGTCGTCGGCCGGCAGTTGTAAAGAGTCAATGAGATGGGGTATTTAAACGGCAGACAAGTCCCTACTGTTGGCTTTCTCTCCATGCCTAGTACCAACCCTCTTTGAGACTCAACTTCTTTGGTCCACTTTCAATATGCGGCACTCTTACTCGCAACTCCTTGCAGTTTTCTGCGGAGTCCTCCTCGGCACAAGCCAAGCCGTTGCCGTCCCCCGGGGAGGCACATGCAAGAAGACCAAGGTCGCAATCCTTGGTGCTGGTGTGGCTGGAATCACCGCTGCCCAAACCCTGTCCAATGCCTCTATCCACGACTTCTTGATTGTTGAGCACAACGACTACGTCGGTGGACGCTTGAGGAAGACCTCCTTCGGAGAGGGTCCTGACGGCAAGCCATTGACCGTTGAGCTCGGCGCCAACTGGGTCGAAGGTCTCGAGTCTGAGAAGGGAAACCAGAACCCCATCTGGCGTCTCGCTCAGAAGCACGGTATTAAGAACACTCAATCGAACTACACTAAGCTCCTCACCTATGACGAAAATGGCCCTGCCGACTTCTCTGAAGAAATCGACGAGTTTGATGAGAAGCTCGAGATTGCCATGGCAGATGCTGGTCTCCTTCTGAAGAACAACCTCCAAGATACGTCCACTCGCGCAGGCCTTGGCCTTGCTGGTTGGAGACCTGGCTGGGACATGAAGAAGCAGGCTGCTGAGTGGTGGGGATGGGACTTTGAGATGGTGTTTCCTCCTGAGCAGTGCGGCTTCTTGTACACCATCGCTGTCCAGAACGCCACTTTTGACCACTTCAGTGACGAGACGAATCTTGTCATTGATCAGCGTGGCTTCAGTGCTTGGCTCCTTGGAGAAGCAGACGAGTTCTTGAAAGAGAATGACCCGAGACTGCTGCTCAACACCACGGTTGATAAGATCGCCTACGATACAAATGGTGTCAAGATCATCACCAAAGACGGTGACTGCATTGAAGCCGACTATGCCATCTGCACCTTCTCCGTCGGAGTTCTTCAGAACGATGTCATCACTTTTGAGCCTGAGCTACCCCGATGGAAGCAAGAGCCGATCCAGCAGTTCCAGATGGGCACATACACCAAGATCTTTATGCAGTTCAACGAGTCTTTCTGGCCCAAGGACACTGAGTTCTTCCTCTACGCCGACCCCAAGGAGCGTGGCTACTATCCTCTGTTTCAAGCACTGGATGCCCCTGGCTTCGTTGAAGGCTCCAACGTCCTGTTTGGAACTGTGACGGGACAGCAGTCGTATCATGCCGAGCAGCAGACGGATAAGGAGACGTTGGAAGAGATCATGGAGGTTCTTCACACCATTTTCCCTGACACGGAGATCCCCGAGCCCACGGCGTTCATGTACCCCAGATGGAGCCAAGAAGAGTAAGTAGTCCTCCCATCAAGGGTGTCGCAGTAACTAACCGATCCAGGTGGGCATTTGGATCTTTCAGCAACTGGCCCCCAGGAATGACCCTGGAGAAGCACCAAAACATGCGAGCTAATGTCGACCGTCTCTGGTTCGCCGGTGAGGCCAACTCAGCGCAGTTCTTTGGTTACCTCCAGGGTGCCTATTTTGAGGGTCAGGAAATTGGTGACAGGATCGCTAGGATCATCGGTGGCAAGGACACCGAAGCAGCTCTTCAGATGAAGAGATATGAGGTCCTTGAGGGGACTACGACGCCTGATGAGTATAATGAGTCTAACGGATGGTCGGTGCCTTCGGAGTAATGATGTACATGTTATGGTTCTGTTGTTGATATAGAAGGATATACCTGTTTATACACCTTCAAGTCGCTCTTGCCCACTGTGTTAGCATTGGGATATGATGCTATGATGTGTTGGAAATGTGTTCTTTATTATAGTTGAAGTCGGGATAACCGATAGACAAGATCGGAGATCCTCCTGGAAAATAAGGCTGACGTCAAGTCCCAAGACAATCAAGGAAGTTCAGCACTTCATCTCGCGGCAGAGAATGGAAAGGCCGAGGCTGTCGAGCTACTCATCAAATACGGCGCCAACGTCGACCTCCGTGATACACAAGGACGAACTCCCCTTGCCCTGGCTGCCACAAAAGGGCACACCCGCGCGGTGGAGATCCTGCTAAAAAACAATGCTGACGTCAATTCACAATCCCAGAAAGGCAGTTCAGCACTTCATCAAGCTGCAGATCAAGGAAAAGTCGAGGTCGTCAAGCTACTCATCAAACAAGGCGCCAACGTCAACATCCGTGACACACTGGGACGAACTCCCCTTGCCCTGGCTGCCAAAATGTGGCAGGCCCGCGCGGGGGAGATTCTGCTAAAAAACAACGCTGATGTCAAGTCCAAAGATAACCAAGGTAATAACCTTCTTTTGGAGGTTGTCAGGCTTGCATTATCCATGAAAGTGGGTGTACCGGCTGTGCTCATGGTCCGGGTACTGCTCCAAAACACAAACCCAAAAGATGAGGAAGGTAAGGAAGAAAAGGAGAATGAAGCAAAGGACGCCCTGAAAGTCGTGGGAAGCTTTATGGTCAAGCAAGGATTTAGTTGGCAAGATGCTCAGCCATTGTTAGTTGAGCTATCTTCGCATAACTTTGTTTACAGGCGAGCAATCGTCTGTTGCGATGGCACTTGGAACGACCGAGAGACTGAGCAACCGTTCACCAACGTGGCAAAGCTCATCAGTTGCATCGCAAGCGAAGCCAACTACGATCACGCCCGGTACGAGCAGATTCCCTACTATATTGACGGCATTGGCACCGGCACGACGTGGTTGGGAAGCCGGATGGTTGGAGCCACCGGCGAAGGTAAGAGCCAAATACCCCTTTACGCGATACGCGACCACTCACCACTCTGTGTAAACAGGAATTACCCGGAAGATCCGTGAGGGGTATCGCCATTTGTGTTCTACCTATCGGTTCAAAGGTGATCAGATTGTTCTGATCGGCTTTTCGAGGGGCGCCTTCACCATTCACTGCCTAGCCAAGTTTGTAAGCGAGGTAGGACTCCTGAACCAGGAAGTGGTGAACAAGGAGCTCCCCGCCATATTTGAACTGTGGCATCAGGGTCAATCTGCGATTTCAGGTGGCGACAGCGATCTGGCAAAGCGCTGCGACGAGCTCAACCGCAAGGGCAAGCTCCGACGAGAAGTCGAGGTCGACGTCCTTGCCGCGTGGGATATGGTCAAGGCACTAAAAACATCCTTCTTCTCACGAGATGAGCCATTCTCCTTCATCGACGGCCGTCTGCCTCTCAAGGTCAAAAAAGCCTTCCACGCCCTAGCTTTGGATGAACGACGAAATCACTTCCAGCCTGTCATCCTGAGTTCGCAAACAACAGACCAACTAAAGCAATGTTGGTTCCTTGGCAGCCACTCTGATATCGGAGGTGGTGGCGACAACGGTGGGCTGTCCAATATCCCCCTCTGCTGGATGATCTCTCAACTCAAGATTGCTGTTCAATTTAACGAAGAAGCGATCTGGGACACAACTGAGGAGGGGAGAGTCCTTGATTTCGAAGAAGGACTCCCAGACACGAAGGGCAACTACGCACCCGGAGCCTTGAGGATCATCAACCTGACGAAATCCGACTCTTTTGTGTCCTTCTGGCGTTTCCTCGGCTCTGTCCTCCGCGATCCCGGAAACCCCTTTGTTGATGGCCATAAAGATGGCTTCAAATCAAACGAAACGATGCACTTTTCCGTCCGAGCTCTTCCAGCCATTGTCTGGGGCGGAAAACAACCCAGCAATGGCCTCGCGCTAAAAGGTTTCAATCTTGATATGCAAGGACCACGTTGGATAGCGACAATGGAAGTTGGTAAAGAGAGAACGATAATGGAGGATCGGGTGCATCCGGACGAGTCCTACATGCTCCATCGGTGGATGGACCGGGATTTTGAACTCGAGGGGCTTTTCAAGCGTGGCGAGAAGCGTTGTAGCAAGCTTTTGCCTCCTGCCGACATGGGATCTATGGGATGGGAAATACAACCTTGGGGGCTTAGATTAGAACATGGAGGGGCCGGACAGAACGGACAAGAGGGAGAAGGGGCAGCGACCTGATGCTAGTTAGTGAATATGAGTACTTTGCGATTGTGTTCTATTCGTTGTTCTACTGCCCTTTGCCGAGCTTTTTGTCATATTTTCATCCGCTATGTTAAGATTGAGATATAATTCTATAATGTATTGGAAATATGTTCTTTGTTATAGTTGAAGCCGGGATAGCCAACCTAAAAGATCGACTGATGGTTGGGTAATATTTGTTCGTGATTGGAGCCGCTGCCGATGCCTTTCAACTACCCAAGTGAAGACGCAAAGTGCGGATCGACCCCTTGTGTATCACAGCTGACAACTCCAACTATCCGCATCCTTCGGATCACCAACACGATCCCAGGTATTTCGATAAGGATATCTACAGTGCCTTCTCTTGTAATCAACTCCCTTCTCTCGCTCCCCATCAACGTATCGATATCCCATAATCGTCTCAGGCGGAATACTCTCCTCAACCCATCTCACGATAGCGAGGAGCAGGTTGCTCTCGGGGTCCAACCCGCCGAGATTGATCAGTTTCGATCCAATATGCGATGCTCCATCGCCCCAAGCGCAGTGTCCGCAGCCGCTGATACGGAAGAACCTATAGAACTTGTCCAGCTCTGTGTTTTTGAGACCCATTGTTCGTGAAACGTGGTCGTAGTAGATCTGAGAGATTTCGCTACTGATCATACCATCTTGAAGACCATGGTAGTGAAGGATCTTGGCCCCACGGTCCCTAATTCCCGAAAGGTCGCCCTTCCACGTTTGAACATTGTAGGGGTTCTTCTCAATCATTGCCTCGTAGTCTTTAGTGTTAGTCGTACTGGGATCCCAGTCTGCATTCTCGTAGATGACATATCTGAGCCACTCAGTAGAGTAGGGGAAGGGGTTGTCGTTAACGACATAATGAAAGCCATGCGTGCCTCCAGGCTGAAGTCTGGGGTAGATGAAGTTTCCGTCAGATCCGAACAGAGGAGAAAAGATGCGTCGAACAGCCTCGGCTTGATGTGCAGTCAAGCACTTTTCAGTTTGTCCTTCCATGCAAATGAGAGACTCCGGCCGGTATTGGCAAAGGTTGGGATCCTCAATGACACCGTCTTCAACTCCATCCAAACGATCGCACTGGGTGAGCACGTCCTTATGAACCATGTCCCACTCTTCAAGACTGAGGTATGAGGGAGAACCAGGAGGACCATCGATAGCCCAAAAGCTTGCAGAACGAGACATGAGACCTCCAAAAGCGAATGCCGGAGCTCCGGCAACGATTCCATCGAAATCCTCCGGAAAGTCTTGGGCTTCTTTAAATCCCTGGCGACCACCAGTGGAACAGCCAAGATAGTAAGACTTGGTGTGGTCTTGGCCATAAAACTGTTTGGTAACCTGATTCCCAACCACAACGCCGGTGTGGACGGAGCGATAGGCGTAGTCCTCTACCACCTCAGGATGATGAAACATGGGAAGCGCCGAGGTTCCATTCAGACCGTTGTTCGCACCGACAGTTGCGAAACCAAGTCCTACCCCGTAGGCTATGTCCTCATATTGGATACACCCAGACATGCCCCCATTTCCGGTGCTGAGAAACCGACCCGTCCAGTTGGAAGGAAGCCAAGCCTCGAAGCTGATATTCGAAATGGGAGATGTGGCAACCGACATAGCGACACGGCACAACTCAACATCGACTACCTGCTCAGGTCGCCGACAGGTCTCATGGTTATCCGGAAAGGTGATTTTGGTGCCAGGCGATACATGTTCGGTGAACCAAACCTTGGTGTCTGGCAGTTGGAGTGACGTCGCGAAATCGGCGCACCTGGTAGCAAAGTCGACGCCAGTTTCAGAGAAGACTTGGGATCCCTGTAACAAAGAGGGGAGGAGAAGAGAAGAAAGATTCATGACGACTTGAGACACCATGATTGTGTAGCTTACACCAATGCTCACAAAAGCAACCCTTCACCCATAAAAGAAGATAGGCGTAGCATATGGTAAATGATGTTGAGAAGAGGAGGTTAGCCCCTCACGCCACTATAGACATACGGTGTAAAATGCTGCGAGCTTGGATGGCGGAATAGTGGATATTATCCGACCTTCTCCATAAGAGAGGAGATCTCCACCGTAAAACATCGGAGTTGCAATTGAACCCCGTGCGGCATGTAGAGTCGGCAGTTGGATGCGAATTTTAGTTTGACGGGTGCACAAGAGGAATAGCTTTACCCTATTTTAACCACTCTTGGATATTTGCCAAATAGTAGGAATAGACGACGAGTATTTCTAGGAGTTTTATTCCGGACTTGAGATTTTGAGATAATTGGAGTATGAGCCTAAGCGCGGGCCTCACAATGATTCTTGGCCTGCTACTACCGCAATCTCTATATCCATGAAGAAGAGGCAGGTTCAAAGTAATACCACTCTTGACGTAGTACTTCATCTCTCAAGTCAATTATGCCAGCAAGATCGCACAGTTGTGATCTTACACCCCTTGCATCGTCCAAGGTTCCATCGGTTGCTCAACTGTGCCGCTCTGCGGCAGGCCTTCACACTCAGAACCCTGGCAGGGTAGAACAACCTGTATACTGTCAGCTAGTTCTACCAATCGCGTTCCACAAACTAAGCTTACCTGCCACATATCAATCAATACATATTTGCCCTTATGATCGCCTGTAGGACGCTGTAAGACGCCGATAGCAACGATATAGTTCAACCACTCATAGTCAGGATGTCCAGTCTGGAATATTCCCCTCAGCAGAGTCCGACCATCTGGCTGTGTCGGTCCAGCCGTTTGAATAAAAATATCGGCACCATCGTGTGTTCGCAGGTTGTATCTCGTATCTGGAAAAAAGACGCCCTTGCTATCCGTGAGACCCCAGTCGGCGCCGAGGTTGTTGATCGTCCCGGACAAACGAGGACCGTTGAAGGTACCACCGGTGATGGGGATGACAACGCGACTTCCCTGGCCGTAGTCTCCGACTGGCCAGCGCTCACCCAAAGATGCGTTGACTGTATAAAGAAATTCGTATGAAGGCGTACCGAGACGCTGGGCAGTAGTAAAACATGGCTCGATGGCCAGAACGACAAAGGACAGAAAAGAAGTGAGTCTCATGATGTGATGGTTTTCGATGAAATATCCAGTATTGTTTGTTCGTTAGCCCAATAGTCAGTCACTTCTTTAACCCAGCTTCGATGATGTTCACGGCTTTTGATGACCGCGGTTGTTAGTGTTGTGAGGGGTTGAGACCCCCGCACGGCAGTTGTCGTCGGTAACGGGTTTAGATACCAGTGAAGAAATTTGGGAGGAATTCTCTACGGAATGAAGCACGAGAAGGTGATACGGGTTTACTGAGACCAAAGCCAAAGGTCGAACTGGTGTCTCTGGAATCTGACCAAGCCCTCCCGTGCCAGTCAGACTGGAACCCATCATGAGATCCGGAGACCAGGCCATCTATCTTCTCACCGCCAAGAAACGGTGATATGAGCTTGAATCTACTGGATCGTGGTCTGATTACTGAGTCGGAGCCGGCATTGAACCTCCTCGATTGAGCGTCAGAAGGGGACTAACACAGGCTGTCGGGCATCAGTCATTCTTGCTCTGCCAGCTGGGATGTTGCAAAAAGCGCGATGTATTAGATCATCCAGGTTTTAGCTACCAGACACCCGTAAAACAATACTGAGACAAAAACATGAGTGGCTTGCAGAAACTTCCTCATAAACAGCCTCCTCGCAGCACAAAATGTGACTGTGCATCTCCTCTATGCAACACGATGATTCATCAAGTCCTGCGCCTCAGTGGAATGCAACAATAACTCCTCCCGTTACAGACTTATCATGGCTAGACCTTTTAGAGTTGACCTGCCATTGCATTGCAGCTATCAAGATGGGATAGAGCACGCTGCGCACTGTGCTTTAGGAGCTCTAAAGATGCTTTCCAAGAACTCAAGTATTTTATTATATCTGAACTCTTAGTATGCCATGTTTCATGCTGTTCTTGAATAGCAATGTCCCTTGAGCTCGCTTATGCTGCCAGTATACTCAGAAACGTTATGGTTCTTTCAAGTGCACTCATCGAGCCCTTGCCGCGGTTGCCCGCCCTCACACAATTTCTGTGCAGCTACACAGCCTTGACCACTTTGCACTTTTTAATTCAACCAAAATCATCAAGGAAATACAAGGTGGCAAATGTTACGACGAGACCGGTCCTAAGGCCACAGCCTCGGCTCATACCAGCTGCATGCAAATACAAAAGACTGCGTTGTCCGTAGAGAAGTTCAGAGCATCAATCGAGCATATCTGCCTTGAATCAGGTAGAACAACTACACAATGATGTTTCTTCGAGCAGCTCTTGGGAGCCTTTTGGCTCTGCTTGCAACTATGGTCATTGCCAACGACCCCATTCCCGAGAGTGCTTTTGAAAGTGAGTATACGAAAAAGACTCTTCTGGAAGCATCATCCTAATCAAATCTCTGACAGACGGTGGTCATGAAGCTGCGATTGCAGCCGCTCCAATGTACCACTTCGGCCGTTCCTGGGATAGAGCACCATGCTACCCAGAAGCCGCCGAAATCGACGGCTCACAAGTCGAGGGCCACCACTCCGATGAATGCATAGGCACTCAAAACGAAGGATGCGCAGACCCCGGTCCATGGAACGGCGTCAACTCTCCCGGAAATGGGTTCCCGGTGTACTACACTGTTCGAAAGTGCGGTGACAATGAGTGGCGAGTCGCTTATAGCATTTACTTCAAGGAGGACTCGGGGCATATGAATGATTGGGAGAATTCTATTGTTATCTGGAATGGTGATGGGAATGGGGGGTGGATTCGGGGTGGGACTTTGCTTGGGTTCCATGGTGGGTGGGATTATTTCGCCTGGGGGGATATCCAGAACGGGGATATCCAGAACACTGTGAACAAGTGAGTTGTCTCTAATAACGCAGCTTCACGTAATGGGGGGATTTACTAACATCACCAGCGACGGCGACTTGTTGGATCAAGGTGCACAGGATCGCAACCATGCCAAGCTCTATCAGGGCTTCTTCTACCATGCAACCTTCCAGACACGGAAGACATCCCTCAACACTTGCGCCAACACTCATGATGAGTTTCGATCTTGGGACTGGTACTTCCTTCCTGACTCGTCGTGGCTGTATGATGGCGATCTCATCAAGGATGAGTGGGACTGGGGTTCTGCTGATACTAACCCGTCGAGCTTGCGAAATGATGCTCGGTGGATATGCAGCCGTGGTTGATGTGTGCGTGGGCAGGGGAGATGAGCATCTTACCAAAGTTTCAGGAATTCCTTTAGGGTGCAGGAGGGTAGTTGAGAATGTGATGAAGCAACAGAAACGCAAAGAAACTGGATGTTACGTTCACTCTGAAAGTGGCCCCCTATCTCTCTTCAAGAACAACTTTCAGTGGGTCCAAGGACACGAGTCAAAGTATAGGTCATGAATCGTTACGTGTTTGTCTTCTTTATTATAGTTGAAGCCCGGCCCTCGATGGGGTAACTCAGCCAGAAGACCGTCCTATCGTTCTCTCATGAATCGGGCTCATCTTCCAGATACAAAGGCAAATCCTGAATAGTGTCCACCTCTACAGTAGAACCTTGCTTTTCTGCATCTCTCAGCTCATTCTTTTGCTTCCACATGGCCGCCCTATCCTCTTGACCTGCCACGCTCTCCCGCGTTCTTCCTTGCAGATGCCTCAGACATAGCTGCTTCCCGTCTTCGGGATAGTAAAGCCAAGTTGCCCATTTATTCCACTGCAATCATCAGCCGTTGATTCGCAGTCAAACATGACAGTGACTTTTGAAGGAGTAACTCACCTCGCCCTCCTTCATCTGAGCACGAGCCCGTTGACCAATCTTATCCTCAATAAAGTCTCCCCGAAACATAGCCAACCGTGTTGGAAAGACACGATTCAAATAATGAGCGGTCGATGCAACGTGCGGCTTATCATGCCAAAAATACATTGGAGTCAAAGGAACCTTGACATCCGGATGTGATGCTGTAGAAAAGTCGCCCGTGCGAGAAGCGCTCAAGTTTCTTAAAGCCGGGAAGCGGGCAACGTCCATGGATGTTGCATATGAAAGCATGCGAACTGCCGCGAGGCATATGTACTTTATGGGTACTTCTGCGTCAAACTCATGAGCCTTCATGATTTGTAGCATGGGCTCGATGGGTAGATCGGACAAAAGAGCCCAGTCATGCTGCTGGACCCATACGTAAGGAGTCTCGGTAGCTCTCAAGGCAGATCTCACCGCGAGCCCAAAACCAAGACGTCTCGATGGTTCTATGAAGGTGACCGATTTATCACATGTCTGCGATATTGTGTAGCTCACTTCATTGTCGCCGCGAGTGCTGCCGTATTCCGCCTTGGCATGAGTGTTTGTAAAGGTGGATCCCTCGCCGTGCCGTTGGTATCTGCCAAGGATGAGGTTCTGGACATTTTGTTTGTAGCTGGTAAAGTTCTCGGCTTGTTGAGGTGTGACTTGTCCCTTTTTAAGGCGAGCCGTTGGGACAATCTTGTCGTAACCGTCAAAGACCACGATGACCTTGCAAGAGAGGAAGGCTGGGCAATGGCGGTTGAAGGACTCCAGGATAGCCTCGAGTAGTTCGGTTGAGGGGGAAGATGGGGTTACTGAGGTGGTTATTATGACCGTCAGCAGATCCCTGACAGAGACCTGCTCTGACATCTTGTTGATACACTCTAGCCAACGCCTTAGTCGATGAGCTTGGGTTGTCTCAGGGAGGCAAACGCACCTCTCTAGCCACGGTGTTGGGTCATGTCAGCTCCCGCACTCCAAGTTTGTGCACTGCAAATATTGTAGTCATCAATTCACTACCACATCTGCTCACCCAATGACACTACAGAAGCCTCTGAGGACGGTGCGGCCCGACGGAGCAGATGATGGCAAGGGTGTGAAGAGGGCAGAAGAAGGGGAAAATTCTGATTGGTGTGGCGGTGCACGGACTTGAGATGGTGCACAGCCACATCTTCAACTTGATGGGGAGGCTCTGTTCGCAATGTTTCAGACAGTTAAATGGTGTCAGATCGAGAGAACTACTAGAATAATTGAACGGGACTGGTCCCACTAGCCGAGATCTGCGCATGAACTGGTTCGATCAAGACTGGAACCAAGTTTGCCGTCCCGGAGCAGACACGGCTTGTGGCGCGGTGACGCGTAACACAAACGGACGAACAGGGGGTTGGCAAACACGAGAGACTCAATTTACCAGTTGCTGACTGATACCTCATGACTAAACTCTCTATATAAAGCAAATAACATGAATAGTATCCGATTTAGTCATGATCTCTCAAGTTGGTCAGATTGAAGCAATAGCCAAGCCTATCGAGCAGACACACTTCTCTCGTCGGGCAATTATCCCAATTTCTGCGGCCGTACCTGAAACCAGCCACTTTTCTAATGATTGGCATGGGTCCGACAGGGGACATCTCTGCATGCTTCCGTTTCAGCAGGTCTCGATCAATAGCAGTGCTCCAAGTTTCGACGCGTGTAGCCTCTGGTCAGTTTTCTCCGCCATTTCATGCATAGCCGATCCTCAACGGTCGCTTAAGTGTCTGACCTCTTTTTTATCTGGAGATGAAGACACTCTTTTGAAGGAGCCGCCCTTGGCATGTGGTAAATAAACGCTTGTGTGAGTGCATATACTGGCTTGCGTCAATGTTACGACTTGATGCATGCGTCGAAACTCGTAAAAAAAAAAGGAAGGCGGGAAATGGGAGAGAGGAATTGGAGGATACACTGTGTAACGCACACTGTACTATTTTTAGTACCCCCCTCTCAAAGTTGCAATTCAGGCGGTTGGGGTCGGGTGTGTGTGTGTGTGTGTCCCCTTTAGTGGTCCCATCCAGCGCATTACAGTACCCCCCCAACCACAGTGGGACATGGGATAGCGCACAAAAAGGCTGATGTTCAACACCAACCTCTTCCTTTCCAGCCATCGAGTTTTTTTCCCATCTTTTTATTTCCCCCCCAAAACAAAAGTAGCCACCCGTCGGTGTTCCATTCCTGTCTTTCTTTTTTTTTCTCAAAGTTCGGTACTTATCGAATTCATGTCATTTCTTCATACTCTCCTTTGTCCCTGTTGAATACCCCAGATGGCAACAGCAACCATGGCAGCTCCTCACCAACAACAACGCGGATACGACCTTGAGGATCCGGGATTCCCTCGCAACGCACGAGAGGCCCGCGAAGCTGCCCGAGCCGCGAGAAATGGCTCAAGCCCTCGCTACAGACGCACGCAGTCTCCCGAGCAGGTTGACGATTACCGCTTTGCGGGTGAGGACGACATGCGCTCTCCCACGTCTGACGTGGCATTGCAGGATGCCATGCTCGCACAAGCACAGCAGCAACAGGTTGGTCCAAAAAAAAAAAAACTCTCTTTCCCCCTCACTGGGGAACAAATGTTGTTCCGATGCTAACCTTACGTCCTGCAGCAGCGTGTTGTTCCGGTTGGTCAGAATGGTCGTAGTGGAGGGCAGCGCAGACAACCTCCAGGTCCCAACAACATGAACGGACCCCCCGGACGCGGTGGTCCTCATCCTTCTTACTCTGGCGGCATGGAGAATGAGCAGCACGGTCCCAGAGAGGGAGGTAGATACAGGCGACAATCACGACGTCCTTCAGACGGAGGCCAGTCAAGGTCAGGTCCTTCTGACTCGCCACCTGGACAAGCTCCAAACACGCAGCAGAACCGGTCCCAAGCTATGGCGTCAGAGCAGCACCAGCAGTCGCGTCGGGGCCCATCACCTGAGAGACTAGCTGTCCCCAGCGACATCAACCGTCTCAACAGCCCCAGCATTCAAAAGATTGTTCTTCAACCGTTGGAGCAAAAGATCAACGAGTACGACCACCTCATGAACGAAGCTCAATCGCAAATGGCCCAGCTCGACGAAGAACTACGAATTCTTCAAGAGCGACGACGTCAAGCAGAGGATCGCTTCATCGAGGCCAAGGCCAAGCACGACGAGTACGAGCGACAGCATCTGGACGTCGGAAAGGCCCTCCGAGGGGAGCTCGTAAGAGAGCAAATTCCCCCTCCTGTCCGACCCATGGCCCGCATGGAGAGCGTCGAGAGTTTCGGCCCGAGACCGGTGAGCGAGCAGAGTTCATTCCACCACAAGCCGAAAGGTAGAGGAATGCTTCGGATGAGTCTGTTCAACAAGAGTTCTTAAACAAAGATGATGATGAAAATTGGGAAATTGGGCAAAATGGTACACATAGAGAGGATTCATGATTTATGCGTTTATGACCTGGGGGGATTATTTCTTGTCTTGGAAAATTACGACCTTTTTTTCGACATATTTCTTTGTTCTTATTTCTTCGATGTCCCGCGCAAAAGGACGGGTTGGTTTACCTTACATGTTTTTACATAATGATACTGGATCAGCATTTTAGTGTATAGTTTCAATTCATTCTCGACGATTTCATGCTTCAAATGTTTTGCCTTCTTGAGTGACTGGTTAGATGAATATTGCATCGGTGGGAGCGAGACCATTCGATGTTTGCTTGACGATGATATGTGGAGGTCAAGGCATCATAGACGTGGCTCAACAAAGGAGCAAGCATGTGCTGATGGATGGTATGGCTCAGTTGTACAGATTGTGGAAACAGGGGTTGATGAAGCCAAGTTTAATTCGTGTATCTAGCGAAACCGTTCTTTGCTAGCCATCAGATGCATCGAGAACGCTTCACATAGGATGCTTGATAATCACCTTCTCCCTACTAGTCTTCCCACTAAAAACATCCTTCATAGCCTGAATACCCTCCTCCGCAGTCTCAACAACCCTCATCCTCGGAGCCTGCCAATACTTCGCATGATTCTTAATCAACCAACGAATAGTATAATCGTTCCGAGCTCCCCATCGTCTAATCTTTGCCTCCTCAGCCTGTCTCTCCTCAGAACTCATCTCTTGATCACCAACGCCGTGATCCATCGTTTCAACAGTTCGGAACATGATGGTAAACTTCCAGGTTGGATCCTTGGTGACGAGAAGGGATGCGCTCAAGCGTAGTTCATCTTCTGGGATGTCGGGGTTGCAGCATCGACGGGCCATGCCGGGAGAGCTTTCGTCGTATTTTTCTTGGATTGCTTGCTCTTCTTCCTTTGTGAGGCCTTCAAAGACGCCCAAACCAGTTGCGACGCTATCAAAGACAGTTTTGAGCTTCTTGTTCAACCCCTTCATGGTGGCTTGAATGTCTTGCACAACAGTAGGGCTTCGGTAGTCGAAGCAATGCGTTGCACCCAGCTGCTTCAAGGCGTCGTGATTGTGTGGTGAAGCAGTGGTGAGGATGGGGTTGAAACCTGCAGCCTTGGCCAGTTTGATGGCTCCCTGACCTACGACGCTAGAACCGCCCCAGATCAGGATCGGTACATCAGTCGGGTCATCGCCCTCAAGACCGGCAGCTGGGAATCCATATTCGAGTGTGTTGAAAATCCCATCGATAGCAGTAAGAGCTCCTGCCAACATGGTGACAGCCGAAGTAGCATCCATGTCCTCAGGTCTCTCATAAGTAAGTAAATCCTCCGCCAAGAGAAAATCCTGATGAGCTCCCAAATGAAGAGGACGTCGATCACCAGGGATGGAAAAGCCAAAAACTTCCTGGCCAGGCTTGAAAGGCGAGTCTGGGCCGACTTCTCGAACGGTGCCTGCAAATTCATAACCTGCGACGACTTCCGAGATGCCCATGTAGTAGTGACGAGTATCGGCTGGGTTGATGGCCGAGTACTTTACTTCCACGAGTGACTGGCCTCCGGTGGGCACATATTGTTCTTCGATGATTCGGATAGTGTGGTTGCCCTGGGAGTCCAGGTAGATGGCCTTGTTGGGTGGATGAGGCATGATGAGATTTTGTCAAGTTGGTTCTGTAAAAGTCTGTATAACTTGAATTTACAAATGTGAAGCCATTCCCTTTTGCCGACTTTATATGGTGCCGCATAACGTTATATAACGTTATGTCGCGGTGGACCCAAAGGCCCGCCATTATCGACACTTGCTTATAAATTGGCAACGGCAACTGATGTCCGTGGGATCAATTGGCAGACATTCCTTCATTGTTGATTTCTAATCTCCAGACCGTTCTTTCGTTGGATTGTAGCCTGAATGTCTGGTTTAATGACCCTGGTGTTCGTCGATCAGGTTCTGATGTGTACACTTCCTGTTGTCAACTCCCCTGCTCAACTTGGCCAACGATGCACTCATGGCGGACAAAGCGCAAACCACCAATGTACGCAACACAACAACAGGTTTAATCACTCACTGTGACATATCAGACCAATGCATCTTCCAACGGTAACGTTGCCTATTGCAGTCTCTTTCAACCCCGGATATGAACGCCGCTGACTTGCCACAAAAAAGCCACACAACACCTAGGAATTCGCCGTCTGACAACCTTAGCTCAACACGATTAAAATAGTCTCCCACATTCCAAAGAACAAAGAAGGCGCCTTCGATACGAAAGGCACAAAAACTAGACTCGACAAACAAACCAATAAACTCTACTAGCGCAAGCCGTCAACCAAAATAACCAGCACCCTCACTGGCTCGGTAAGCACATCCTAACCGTCTAAAGCAAGGCACGGCATTCCTATTCGGCGGTTTTACAGGTGATGAGTGAGCGCTAGGTCTAGATTCGGTCTATTCGAGCGGATGTCGGCAGGTTGGGCCAAGAGTTGATGAGGATTGATGATCAGACGATCTGGTTGATCGTATAGCATCATATTGGGGATGCATTCCATAGATCGTATTCCGGGAACAGCTATATAAGGGTAGTCTTCTAACACTCAGATAATTCCTCATCAACAAGTTCAACCATCAATCACTTCACAGCTCAAGCTTCAAACCAACACTTCCCATCCTCACAACAAGTCAGTTCCACGCTGCAATCTTTCAACCAACCTTGCATTCGCATCTTTCCAACACTTTACAAAACAATCTTTCAACCATCAAAATGAAGTTCTCTCTCGCCTTCGTCGCCGCCCTCCTCTCAGCCACCAACGTCGCAGCGGCACCCTCCGCCGACCCCAACGCCGTCTCCATGATGGCCGCAACACCCCAATGGACAATCCAAAACATGCAGCGCACCTGCGACAAGGGTGACACGACCTGCACCTGGAACTTCAAGATCAACACTGGCAAGGGAACTCCGACCCCCTGCAAGTACGTTGTCAAGGGACGTCCCGCTTCTCAGACCAATGGCGGCCCGGCCAAGTGTGGTACTTTCACTATCACTTCTGGCTGGAGCGGTCAGTTTGGTCCTGGAAATGGATTTACTGTTTTGTCTGTTATTAGCAGCAACAAGCAGATCATTTGGCCTGGGTATACCGATAAGCAGGTCGCTAGTGGCAAGGTTGTGAAGCCTGATCAGTCTTATGCCCCTGCCAATCTTCCCCAGTAAATGTTTGTTTGTTTTCGTATCAGAAAGGGAATAGAGAATGGTACATATGAGAGATAAATATAGTTTATCTAACACGTTCATTAATATTACTTTGGTTACTTAAGACAAAACTCAAGCGTCACGGGAGTGTGGTCAAATCGTTAACACCATCCCCGACCGGCATTGAGACATCGATCCCGAGCCACAACTGGTTGGAGTTCCTATGAGCACTAATTATCCACCATGTTAGCATTGAGATGTGATGCTATGATGGGGTGGAAATGTCTTCTTTGTTATAATAAAATCCTGGCAGTCGATGGGATAACTGGGCGAGAAGATCATCTTTTTCTGTGTTTGTTCATTATTTCCAAACATGGCTGTCAGAGTGGATAGTGCTACTAGATCTCCTAGTGTCTGAATAAGTCAGGTTTCCAAAGTGCGTGAGGCCCCAAAAGGCGGCCACCAGAGGCGCCTCACCCTGGACTTTGGGCATCCTAAACGCAACTGATCGATTTTTGGGGTTTGGCATTGGAATCCCCTTATGAATCCCCTGTAAGCTTGACGCTGCACACACTGATATTAAGCCGGACATTGCCGAGGCAGTCGCAGTTCTTCGGGCATGCGGCAAGGGGGCGAGATCAGCCGGTTCAACAGAAGGAATAGGCTATGTCGTGTTGAGAGGTTTAGCTTCCCGGATGTCTAATTATAAAGTATACTAGATTATCATGCTAGCACTATCGCACAGCAGACCTAGGCTTTCTACATTATAAGAACATTACGCCAGATCATGTAGTTCTTATCCCTTCTTAATTTAAGACATGCTTACTTTAACAGTAAATGACCATTAATGCCTACTTTAATCCCAGCGGTTGAGGCCATTTCATATTCTGTCATGTTCTATCTGTATTCAGCCCCGAGTTGCAGCATGCATAAGCCGCGTGTCGAAAAGTCTCTCTGTCGTTGTTCTCAATGTTATTAGCGACCGGAACGCCTTGAACTGTATTTCTAGACAGCTATATCTCGTCGCCACAGTTTAGAAGACGGGCAAAGCCTAATTCGGAGAGAAACTCTGTTGACTGTAGTGTATGCAGCTCACCGAAACATATAGCCGATTCGAGCATTCGGTGAAAGGCCCTTGCATCATCGTCATCGCCCGTTACGCCATTGTAGAAGAAGAGGTCGAAACACGCTTGGCATAGTTGGAAGCGCATCATGGCTGATGTGTATTGCGTGTTGTTATCGCCATCTTCTTCCAGCGCTGCTGCATGGACATCAAGGCCATTTATCAAGAATTGCCATCTTTCCAGCAATGACTTGATATATTCCCTTTCCATGTCCTGATCGAATTGTAACCCTTGCTTCTCCATGGAACAAAGCTTCTTCAATCTGTTGAAGGTGTCGTCCATCATGACCTGGGCATCGTCCAGACTGTCAAACTTTGACGGACTTACAAACCCCAAGACCATAGGGCGGCTGAGATCTGTAGAATCATCACCGCCAAAAAGTAGGGGCAAGACACTGATTCGTCGGAATATCGGGGCAAGGTGCTCTCGAGCCCAAGCGTTGTCACACCTTTCTAAGATGGCCATGCCGTGGGCACAATGCCGAATAGCCGTTTCATTATTCGATTGCAAAAGTTCTATGCAGATGAACAAGACGCACCCTAGTAGTGCCAAGACATCGCTCTGAGTGGTCTTGAGTCCCTGTATAGCAGCGTTGTAATGTTGTAATGCAAGCTTGGACATGGCAGGTGGTGTCTTTTGGCCATCCCGAGTCTCGTAGAGAGAGCTGATTGCCAGTACGGAATGCTTGACTATCGGCTCTGACTCGCTGAGCTGTATCCCTAGGTGTGTCCAGAAATGGGGGCTCTTGGGACCTAATAGACGTGGAGCGGCTACTTCGCAAAAGTACTGCAATCCCCTTAGATCCGTCTTGGTCCCCAAGCGCCGATATATCACGGGCGGATGACCAACTGGAGTGGCCTGACGTGGAGGTGCATAACCGTCGCAAATGCGGCCAGTGTTTGTGCAACGTTGGCAAGAAGGTCTGGTTTCGTCACATTTAATCTTTCGGACCCTAAGCATCAAGTTAGAGCATGTAACTTTGTGGTCTGAGGGATAAGTTACCTACTTGCAGGTGATGCACCCAGTCCTGACCTTTTTGGACCCCTTTCGTGGCATTTCGCTGTTCGCCTGTCGTGTGTCAAATGTCCGAAGTAGCCTATGACAAGTTAAATTTGGAGAAATTTCCAGTCCACCTTGTCGGGAGGGGAGAAGTGCATTTTAAGGCTGAGTTTGACGTAGGGTTGCCGCTAGGTCCGTATTTGGCATGAATCGGCGGGGTGCTAAGATTAGCTAAACGGCCTGGGCTGAAGCTCCGAGGTACCCTCCGAGCTGCCCAATCAAATAATTAAAGAGCAAAAGGGACTTTGGTAGAGGTTGGTTCCAGACCAGTGAGGCCACACACACATCAAACGCACCTAAAAAACCCCTCACTACTACTGTACTTAATTAGGAGTATAATAAACTCTAATTTAGGTACGTATCGTTGCAGGTGAGGATGATCTGTTCTTCAATATTCTTTTTGTGACGGTTGAGTATACCAAGGGATAAACCAGTCAGTCCATTCTAGATTTATGCTGGTATACCACGTCCCTGGATAGACAAATAATGCGGGTGAGGCCCGCCGTTGTAAATCAGTTTTATTGATAGCTGATGCACTGAATTCTACGAAAATGCTAATGAATGTGGTCTATATACTTGTGTGGTTCACTCAAGGAGGCTCACGTCTTGTCAGGGGAGGACAGGGACTTTGGTCTTGGTGGTGTTGCATCAATGCGAATCCGTGCATATCTAGACAACAAATGGGCCTCCTTACCAACGTCAAGATATGTGGAGGGCCGAAGAAATTCGGTCGGGTCGTTGAGATGGATCTCTCCCGGCAGTTGTGGCTCCGTATTCCGCAAATGGCAAACGGTGTTTTTGTGGGCTTCAGTAACTTAATACGAACTACCATTATACAAATCCTCCATAATGATACTCCTTTAAGTCCCTACCTAGGTAGTTTATGATTAGGTGTACCGAATCCCCGTCACCCCGTCTTACCTGCATCCATGCATGGATCCATGCATGGCAAAGGAAGCCACGACCGTGATTCACACAGCCTCCATCAAACAGCCTTCACATGACAACTTTCCCTCGTCGGCGATTTCTTCTTTCTCAACTCCAACCTCGGCCCCATATCCCCAATCTTTAATCTGCGAGCTCCGCCACAATGTCCCTACAGCAGTCGATCATCGGGTCCAATGCCACGCCATTCGTGGTGGGCGTGACTGGCGGAGGAGTAAGTTACCCTGTCCTGTCGTGCCGTTCCCTCGCCATAGCACCCTGCTCACATAACCAAGCTCTACAATTCTGGCTTCGACTACAACTCCGCCGCCGTGCTGAAAGATGCTCTCCCCGACTCGTTCCACCGCGAAGGCAAACCGACCATCAAGATCCTCAAAGCCACCGAGAACCTACCGGCCGAGTACTACCCTTCGCGAAAGCTAATCCAAGGCCTGTGGGCGGGAAATCTCTCCATGTACGACCCGACCGAGGAGCCCAACGATGGCCTCCAGGTGCGACTGATGATCCACATGGGCATGCGCACCAAAGAGCCCAACTACTGTTTCGAGACGTTCGCACGCAGAGATGGCTACATCCATCCCGACAACCTTGGCAAGTTGCCGAGCCCAGAAGATTACGACACGGGCGGCTACTTTGACGGATGCCCTGAGGAGCTGCGCCCTAACGTGGATGTTGAGGCCGCCGGCAAGGCTGCTCAAGAACTTCTTCCCGTATGATCTTCCCTCCTCGTTGGTTCTTTGCTTCCCATTCCCCGCTCCACTTCCCTCGCTGACACAACAATTGGACAGGACCACAAGATGAGAGTTTCCTCGAACGCGGGCCACAATCTTTGCGAGTGGTTCTTCTACACCTCGTTGGCTGAAGGCTACAAGAGAGGAGCACCTCGGAACGTGGCTTTTATACATGTGCCACCTGGCAGAAGAGAGGAGGACCTGAAGACCGGTGTGGAGGTTCTGAAGGCCTACATTGGGGCCCTCGTGAGCCAGATCGAGGCTAAGTCGGAGGCCTAGGCTGCAGCATGGGAGTCTCATCGCCGCCTGATACAGACGATTGCATGTTCATACCTCTCTCATAGTAGTTACACCAAAGAACACTGTATGGGGTTGGTGAAACCCCCCACGTTTGACATTTGCCATTTTGTCATTTTCACTCGTAAATTCCAATCGCACAGCATGGTAGGAGGCCGTTGGAGGGTGACACAACCAGGAGCTCCAGCCCCCGAGCCGACATCCCCTTCACCGGTGTGGCCAGAGTTGTCTCGCCGCAGATGAGACGTCACACGCTATGTTGAACCTCGATCACAAGACCTCTGTGGCTACATCGTATTGGCTGCTCCACCAGTCTTGTACACGAAGAGGCTTTTCGGTACGCCTTGATTGTCCTTGGCATTTATGCAACATCTTGTTTGCTATCTCTCAGCCGCAAATTCCGCTGAACCGAGCCTCATGGAGAGGACTTTGCGCTTGTTTCAGTCATTTCTCTATCAATTGCTAACGCCAACCTGGGCCCATCAGCCTGTGCTCTGCACTCCTTTGTTTGAAGCCCCCCCTGGCACCCCAAAATGACGCTCACAGCGGAGCTGAAATATCTCAAATGGCAAGACCTGTATGAGAAAGAGCGGCCATTTCAACTCTTCATTGATCTCCCACCAGATGCCGAAGACCGGAGGGTCAGCAATTTAGTGTTTGAGAGGCACAAAGTGCCGATTGTCGACATACGCTCCCATCACGATGAGTTCTCACTTGACACCCATGGGTTCATGATCCACAGGCACCGCACCTCTTCTGAGAACTTCAAGGACCGAGAGGCGGTTGAGAGCCTTTACCTGCCTGAAGTGGAGAAGATCCTGCGCGCCAATCTTGACGGCGTAGATGGCTGTTTTGTCTTCAACTGGAGGGTTTGTGCAACGACAGTTCATACCGTGTTATTGAAAGCTCACCAAGACACCAGTTGCGGAACACGGAACCAGAGCTGCCAGGAGAAATCGACCTCAACGACCCGACCGACTTTCGTCGACCCGCCACGCATCTTCACGTTGGTGAGAAGGCCTTTTTGTCCAGCTGTACACGACTTCGCGTTGACGCATCACCACCAAGACCAAAGCCCAGCCTCTGTTCTAAACAGAATCAAGCTCCAGTTCCCTGAGAAAGCAGACCAGCTACTTCAGGGACGCGTGAGAGTGGTAAAGTACGAGCATCACAGCACCCCCATGTGCCAGGCTAATCCTTTGTCTCGCAGCGTCTGGCGACCGCTTGTCAACGAGATCAGCGACTGGCCTCTTGCTCTATGCGATGGACGAACGGTTGACCCAGTCGACCTTGTCGAAACGGACCACATTCAACGTAAATACACGGGTCCCACCATGTACATGATGCACAATCCCAAGCATAAATTCTACTTTTATGGTGGACAGGGCAAGGAAGATGTGCTCATCTTCAAGAACTTTGACTCCTTGGACGGAGTCTGCCCCTGTGAGTATTCACGGCACATTACTATCGTGGCCACACGACTCCTGCCTCTCTTCTTCCCGTCTCTATCTACCGTTGTCGGTATCATTGTCCCTCTCTTGCTACTACATGGAGTGCATGCACTAGTCGGGCCTCGCTAACGCACGGCAGATGCCCCTCATGCCGCGTTCCGAGATCCGGTCCTTCGACCCCGTGGCGAGCCTCGGGAGAGCATTGAAGTTCGGTGCTTGGTTTTCACAGATCCAAAGGCTCTCGGTGCAGGCTGCTAAAGCTGCAGCTCAGCCTAAAGCGGCAGGAACTCGGCTCTGATGATGGAAATGGATTTTGGTGTGCTTGAGTTCCGTCTCTGAGTTTAGTGGTATATGGGGTTATTGTAATGGAGGTAGATCAAACTAAATTATATCTCACAATCAATTCAGACACACATTATTTAAAGTATCCTCTCCTAAGCCTCATAATTGCACTCTCGGAATGACGCGGAACATTGAGGCTTGAGAATGAGCCAGAGTCGGGTCATCCTTACTCCGTCATCAAAGCTAAATATCTCCCCTCTCAACCTCCGCTCTCATCAATACAACTACATCTCCCCAGTCACCAATCGCAAAAATGATCTCTCTCTCTCCATCAACCTGGAACGCTCTCGGTTTGGGAGTCGCAGCAGGATGGGCCACACTGGGCCTTGTCGGCTTCTTCCAACCAGCTCGTTCGGCCGAGTTGTTTGGTGTCATACCCTCGGCAAAAGACAGTAGCAAGGAAACAAACCGGGCCATGGCACTTATCCTTGGCTCTCGAGACCTTTCTATCGCTACGGCATTGTTCGTGCTTGGTAGAGCTGGCAGGAATGAGGAGATGGGCACGTTGATTCTCAGCACTCTTGTCATCTGTGGAGCTGATATCTACCTCGTTCGGAAGGCAAAGCGATATGTCGAGTAAGTTGCTCCAGGTGAACAATAGATATGTGCTAATCTGACTTGCTAGAACTATTACTTTCACAGTTGGTGCCGCTATATGGGGAGCTATTGGATTGGGTTTATGGGCATCGCCTAAGTAGGAGTGGAGGGAGATAATACCTATCTTGACGTGCCGCTACTATCTCCACTATCATTTTATACGCAATCAATTTCGTTGCGAGTGTTGTGTTAATGACAATGCTGTCCGGCTTTGTTGCTATGCAATCGACCCAATTCTCAACAGAGTTAAAGTCTTTAACAAATTCCAGGATATTGGGTTCTAGCTGCCTTAGTAGTGAAATTAAGCTGTATGACAATTTCCTTCTTATTATATATAATTTACCCAACTTCTACACGTTGTTTGTATTTGATTCAACCTACCTAATCGACGTTTCTATCTTGCAAGTATAGGTTAGGTAGGTATTGGATGCCTGTATCCAAACTCCACCATGAATGACGAACGATCCACAGACGAGCCGGAATATCTTATCCGCACTAATAAGCACGAAAAGGTTCCATGATTGGCTTCCAACCCGTATTCGACTCCGCAATTAGTGTCTCGCCAAGCTCAGTTCAGGCACCGGATCCATCTTGGACTCGCAGGGGTACATTTCACCCTTTTTATGCGACATGCTTAAACCAGAGGCTTGACGCTTTAATGACTGGGTATGAATATGTTCAAATAGACATATTCTTCATTCTCCTATCGTTACATACATATGCTCCAATGTCACTGGTGATGGAGGAAGCAAGAAACGGCAACGAAACGGCGTCGTTGGTCCAAACAGTGCTAAGGTCGACTTATACGAGGGTGGAGATTAACATGTTATCATCGTACAGGCTCCCGGATGAATAATCCATAACAATTTTCATCCCTTCGTATTCATGTCTCTTACTTTTCTGCCCTTGTTTCTGGCGTTTTCATTTCAAGTGTGTTTCTGCCACTTCTGCCACTCGTGCAATTTGGCTCATTTTGTGCCAGCCGCTCTTTTAATTCATTTCCACCATGTTTCTCACTCTTTTTGCAACCTTTGTCGCTGCAGCACAAGCCCAGCACATCCCCAGAAATGACAACAGCCAAGACGGACTCCTCCGCTTTCCGCTCCGCGTATCCAGCGGCGCCCCCATCGTCAAAGGCGTCACGAAGCGACAGGAGGAAGTTGCCTTGGAAGCCCAGCTAAATGGCAATTTTTACAGCATCGACTTGACGATTGGTACGCCGGGACAGACTGTCACTGTTAATTTCGATACTGGGTCGCCGGAGCTTTGGGTTAATCCTGATTGCAGTCAGGCTGACAATCCAGAGTTTTGCGAGTCTTTTGGGCATTTTAATGAGAGTAGTACTTTTACGGATCTTGGGACGCAGGGGACTATCATTTATGGGACTGGGATGGTTAAGTTTAACCGGAGCACTGATTACATCGCTGTCGGCGGTAGGTACTCACCTCTTCCGGCGCAAGTTTAGTATTGACGTGTCTTTTTAGCGGCGAGAATCTCGCAGCAAATCTTTGGAGTCGCGGATAGCAGTTTTGTCACTAATGTTGGTGTTATGGGTGCTAGTCCATGGTTGAGCGGCTGGGAAGGTGACTATCCTTTGATCCTTGATAACCTGGCCACCCAAGGGTTCATCAACAGTCGAGCTTTTAGTCTTGATATCCGAAGTATCGGCAGCGATAGAGGTGAACCTTGAGACATTGACGGGTACGTAGCAACGTGCTGATCTTTTCAGGCTCTGTCATCTTTGGTGGTATCGATACTCGCAAGTTCTCTGGTCAACTTGAGAAGCGTCCCATCATTCCTGACGATGACTCTCCTGACGGATATACTCGGTTGGTGTCCCATTCTTACCATTTGCTACCATGTCTAACTTTTGCAGCTACTGGGTCTATCTCGATGGCCTTACCCTTGTCCAGAACGGCAAGAAGACCCCCATCTTCTCCAAACCAACCCGACAGGCCGTCATGCTCGATAGCGGTTACACCTTGAGCACTCTCCCCGGTCCAATTGTCCAGGCCATTGTCGATTCTTTCCCTACCGCCAAGTCTATCCCCGAGTCTCCTCTGTACTCGGTAGACTGCTCGGTGATGGACATGCCTGGCACCGTCGACTTTTTATTTGGAGAAACCGTCATCAAGGTTCCGTACGCAGACTTTATATGGAAGCGTCCGGACGGTGCCTGTAGACTGGGAGTCTTTCAAGATGACAGTAAGTCTCGCGAAGAAATTGCTCGCACAGTTTGAGTGCTGACATTCTCTAGACTTTCCCGTTCTTGGAGATACCTTCCTCCGTGCCGCTTACGTTGTTTACGACTGGGATAACCGGAATATCTGGCTTGCCAGCAACGAAGACTGCGGATCTAAGCTCGTTGCTATTGGAAAGGGTCCCAACGCTGTTCCTGCCCTCACTGGCGAGTGTGGCAGCTCCGATGGCAACACTACGACTGTCCCAACGACTTCAATTCTAACCAACTCAACGGCGGTCCCCTCTACCTTTTCTTCGACACAATACCACAACACGTCCATGGCTCTCACCACTTCTGGATCATACCCAACAGTAACTTATCCACATGCGGGTGTGACCTCGACAGTTACGTACAGCGAAGTTTACACAATTACTTCGTGTCCCCCAACCGTGACCAACTGCCCAGTTGGTTCAATTACCACGGAACTGGTCACATCCTACCATGTCATCAACTGCCCTGGAAATGGCGCCTGCGGTGACAGGGCAACACATCCCGTCACTGCCAAGGTCCCTCAGTCAACCGCAACCTACACGATTCACATGCCTACCATGTGTAGATGCCAGACTGGTTGTCCCAAGGAGGCTTACAAGACTGAGACTCAAGTCATCACGGTTAAACCTGTCAAGGAGAATCCCTATCCCACCCCCATCCATGGGCCTGTGAGCCGTGGTATTCACTCTGCGAGCACCACAGCCAGCGGCTTCAACCCTGTTGGTTGCACGACTTGCCACGGTCAGAATGAACCCACTGACGTCCCTGCTACTGATTCCGCTCCATCTGGCGTGATTCCTACTGGAGTTACGCCAGTGACTGCTGGAGCTGTTTCCAACACTGCTTTCAACTTTGTCGCAGCCGTCGGACTTGTGGCTGCGGTGATGCTATAGTTGCGATAGACAAGTCAGCGCGAAATTTGAAAACAACATTCCTTTCTCTAAGAAGGGCAGGATGCATTTCTCTCGTGTTAAGATGTGAAGATTAAAAAGGCGCTGTAGATGTGTCTGTTGTGGGGGTACTGCTCGTTGACTGGATCGAGTGTTCAGCTGCAGGCAGAAAGTGGTCTAAGTGGGCTCGTGAACGGTCCAAGATACCGTGGTGCAGAAGTTCTGCCTGTGATATGAACCGTGAATTCAAACATATTCTCTATGTTGACCAGTGCGACTGTTGCCTGTATGCGTACGCTTGGATTCACCCTAGCGCATCGTGCAGTTAATGACCGAAAACGACTATAAGATGGCCGTCTTGTGACTCGAAGACTTCACAATTCAAATCATCACATTCCATCTTCCAAAATGGTAGACTCTAATCATATTGACTCTTCTTTCACCGTCACTTCTGGCGCTCTTTGTTTCGGCACCTTGAGCAACATGCACCAAGGTGCTCAAGCTCCCATCCAATCACCACCGACACCCAGTCCTCGTCTCACAGGCACTGTTGTAGCTCACAAATTCGAGCACAATGTCCCAGCTAAAAATGGAACATGGAATGTCTACAAGCTTCGCGATATAAACAGTTCACGCGTCGACGGATGGTTCGTGGCTCACCAAGATGTTGATCCTCTGCTAGAACTCACCAAGATTCTGCGGGTGGCTGGTTCTCCATACGAGGAGACTGAAAACACATTCAATAACGATGCGACACGAGCTGAAAGGGTTTTTCTCGTTAATCGATATGACTGGGGTTACTATGTCGGAGGGAACGCGGTAGAAGAGGTGGATGACGAGGAGGATGAGCTTGCCTCCAGCAACACCATTGGCATCACGGACTATGCACACGGGAATGCCCTCGTTCAGAAATGGGCGCGACAAAAGTCCAGAAAGAGAAAGTCCTCTGAGAATGGCGTCTGGATGTATATCCCAGATGCTGAATACATGTGGGGACGATTCGGCTTCAACGACGATTACACCGAGGCCCATTCCTTTTTGTACTTTACTCAACGAACCGACTTTAGCAAGACGGTATTTCCGGGTCAGATAACGGCATTAAAGGAGAATTAAGCTCGTATCGAAGGCTTCGGCGTGGCTGAAAGAGAAACAGGACTATCATGGACATAGCAGACCCTGAATATCGTTTAAAAATCCTCCGGAGTAGCCCGTCCGCTCAGCTGAGCGGGTCATGGCCTACCAGATTGTGCTGATCTATTGAATTCTTGGCGCGATAGCGTGTGAGACTATCGAGGGCCACAACGTTCCCGAACGCCTCCAGGGTCCACAAGCCGCGGGAATAGAAAAATTTCCACAGGGGTTTCAGAGGGAGCTTGTGCTAAATCTAGGCGAGTCTGGACATTTGATGGGCGCCTACATCGGACGAGACCTGCATTTGGACTTTGAGCCCCTGTCTAAAGAGGGAATTTGGGGTTCACATGGAGCTTTTCCCATGCATTTTCAAGTCTAGATTGATTAGGACCCGTAATTAAGGCGTTTACTGACGGGGTACGTCCAGCTGAATGTCCCTTCGCGAGACGCCTCTTGAAGCTATCGATATTCTTGCCGGGGCCACAACGTTCTGGCTAGAGGCTATCGTGAGTCTATCTCCATCAGACTCAGCCCTGGATCCGCATCTCTCGCTTGGCGTGTCCCTTAAAATGAAGACTTGCCCCATTTCTGAGGACCCTCATCGTTGGACGCTTCTCTCAGGAACTTTGCTTCTGACCTTCATCCACGATGCGTTCTCTCGTGGCATTGGCGGCTCTCGCCCTTTCGGGCACCGCCAATCTGGCTTCAGCTGGAGCTTGCAGACCCAGAAACTCTGCTTCCACGCTGGCTTCCACAGTTGCTCCCACCAGCACGGCCACTGGCTCGGAACCTACTCAGACTGGCGCCCTCCCCAAAGTTCGTAACCTTGCCAGCAACGGTAACATGGCAGAGATCGACCCAGAAGATCCCACAACATTTCCCGACTGGGATGTTGAGGGAGATGCAAAGATCGTCGGAGGCCAGGGCCGTCAAGAAGCCGGCAGCAACGAACGAGGTGCTGCCGCTATGAGCGCCTCCAACACTGGCTCCGGAAAGCGAGACATGGGCATCTCTGTCAGTATCTCACAGACAATCGCCAACCTCGACCTTACGACGCCCTATACCATTCGCTTCTACTACCTCGTCGTCACATCACCACAGGCTATCAACCTCTGCGAGCTGACAGCCTACCTCGGCGGCACCGTCTTCCACCAGACCTGGGTCTTCAGTCAAGGCACAGCCATCTCATGGAACGAAGTCCTCAAGTCTGTTCAACCCGCCCAAGTCAACGCACCTCTCAGCATCGGAATGAACTGTCTCCTCGGCGGAGGCGCCACCATCCTCGTCGACTCGGTCTTTATTTCGAACCTTGTTACACCCCAGACCATCAACGACTTTGCTGTTGACTTTGGCAACTCTGGCACTGGAGAGAACCCTCCTCTTACGCCTCCTGCAGTGGGGCCTACCAGTGCTGTTCCTGGCGAGAGCACGAGTTTCCCGGCTAGTGGGGAGCAGGGGACTTCGACGTGGTTTACAAGTGGTGGGGAGGAGACCCCTACTCCAACATGGTTCA
Organism: Fusarium euwallaceae; assembly: GCA_002168265.2. Classification (NCBI taxonomy): domain Eukaryota; kingdom Fungi; phylum Ascomycota; class Sordariomycetes; order Hypocreales; family Nectriaceae; genus Fusarium; species Fusarium euwallaceae. The sequence continues at coordinate 56,654 of NHTE02000045.1, forward strand.
CTACTGGTCCTGGCGAAGAAGAGACTTCAGTGTTTACCAGCGGTTCAGCAGAGCAGCAGACTTCTTGGTTTACCAGTGGCTTTGAAGAGACCTCTACCTGGTATAGCGGTGGAGCTGAAGAGCATTCTACGTGGTATACTAGCGGTGCCGAAGAACACTCAACATGGTACACAAGTGGTTCCGGAGAGCAGGAACATTCCACATGGTATACCAGCAGTGTTGAAGAACACTCAACGTGGTACACTAGCGGTGTCGAAGAGGCTTCGACATGGTACACAACTACCCCCGAGCAACACCAAACCTCTGAGCCAGAGTCTCAATTTACTACTGCCTGGACCGAGCATGGCACCCAATCATCATCAAATCTACCCGACACAACATCCTCCGCCCCGCCCACATTCTGCTCCAAGGCCCTCAACGGAGGCTGCTGGTGGAAGCGTCCCTGGAGCGGCGAAGACATGGTCAACTGCGCCAGCCGAGGATCTTGGCCCGGTCCCGATGGCCAGGGCTGGGAGGTCACCGAGCGTCCTGACAACTGGCCTCAGCCGTGGAGTCAACTGTGGTGTCTGGGCTGGTGCTCCCTCACGCCTGACTGTAAGTCTGTCGCTTACATGCCAGACAGTCGAACGTGTCGCTTCTCCAAGTTTGAGGTGCAAGATGCTAGCTTTGTTCATGGTCCTAACCCTAATGTCGATACCCCTGGTGTCTTCTACTGGCATGATTTGTCTTGCTTCAACTGCCCCTGTAACGAGGAGGATGAGGTAACATCTGTGCCAGAGATTCCAAGCACGGCTGTCACCGCCGAGCCTGAAAGCACCCAAGTCGAACTTGAGACAACTACCCAACCCGAGCCCGAGACCACTACTCAGGCCGAGCCTACTTCGGAGCCTACAAACACGTTCAAGCTTCCTCCTGCTTCCACCTGTCCCAAGGCTCTCAAGGATGGCTGCAAGTGGACCAACCAGGAGATCGGCCATGCCTTCTGCGCTTACCGAGGTACTTGGCCAGCCGATGACGCTGCTGGCTGGGCTGTTTCACCACCAGAGGATTATCCCATCGCTTGGACTCAGATGTGGTGTGTCGCGTGGTGTTCTCTTGACCCCCGCTGCAAGTCTGCTGCCTGGATGGATGATCGCTCGTGCCGCTTCTCGACCCACGAGGTCCAGGACGCCGACTTCATCATGGCTGCTGATCCTAACCAGGATAACCCTGAGGAGGGCATCTACTATTGGCACGACTTGTCTTGCATGACATGTGCCTGTCACGATGACCCCACAACTACCACATTCGTCACAACCACAACTCAAGCTTCCCTTCCTGGCGGCGGCGAGGAGGAGACCTGGATTTGGCTCACCCCAACCCCAGAGCCTCCTGTTGAGGAGCAAGCTTGTGAGTGGGACTGGGGTCAGGGTATCTGCTACAGACCCTTTGAGAAGGAACAGGGCCCCTGCGGTGGTTCTCTCAAGATCGTCAACCCTGCGCAGTACACCAAGTTGCCCTACGATTGGGTACCTCAGGTCTCAGAGCCAGTTCACTGTGCTATCCTTTGCCACACGAACCCCGACTGCGGCGCTTGGGGTTTCGAGTGGAGCATGAACATGAACTGCGTTCTTTCTCTCAACAAGAGAAGTGTCGATGATCTCGAAGTTGTTTCTTCGGGAGCTGAGTGGCGTTGGTATGATCGTGATTGCTGGGTGTGCAAGGACTGTGTCACCTCTTGGGACTGGACCTGGGGGTCTCAGCCTTCAACAGCTCTGCCTTCTGAAGCGTACACAACAACATACCCAACAACCACAGAAGAACCAGTGTACACCACCACCACGGCACAACCCGCAGAAACAACCTGCCCCACGCTCGACGAACCTATCAAGCTCTGCCAGCGAACCGGCCACACGGGCAACTGCGAAGGCAAAGTCGACTGGGTAAACCCAACCAACTACTACAAAGCATCGATGGATCGTTTCCCTGAGCAAAAGGACGCAGTCGACGCTCTCACATGCGCCGCAATCTGCAAGGCCAACCCAGACTGCCGTGCCTTTGGTTGGTATCCTGAGATTGAGTGTGTCATTGCCGTTGATCAAAAGACCATGGATGACCTTGAGTGGGGTGTTAGGTCACCGCAATGGTACCTGTGGTTTAACCTTGATTGCTTTGAGTGTGATGAGACTTGTGTTGATGGGCAGTATAGGTGGACTCTTGAGGCGGCTGAGGAGACGCAACCCGCTGTGAACCCGACGGTATTCCGGGTATAAACTGGGGAGACTTGATAGACATATTTTATTTAATAGACATACATAAGTTCTACTCTCATCTATATTTTCGATATTATTCTTGTAGTATCATGTTTTCTGATGTAGTTGAAGTCTCACCTTTGATGGGACAATTGAGCCAGAAGACCCCAACCTGAGTACTTATCTAGAAAGACGACACGTGACAATTTGCTTCTTGAATATAAAGTGAAGAAACGCCGAAAACAAGTGCTAAATAACCTCGATCTTCTGGCCCATTTCCTATCGAGGGCCGGGCTCCAGCTATAACAAAGAACACATGTTCTAAACAATCTCAATAACCACCTGCCTCCCTTCCGCGTCTAGACTACCCTTGGGAACCTAATTTCCATTTTGAAACCTGCCAAGTAAGCCTCTAGCAATAGGAGTATCCTTCGCGGCCATCCCATAAAACATCTCGTCATCATCCGAGTCAAATTCATACCGTTCTTTAGTATCCATACCCCATGATAAATCTCTACCCCTAATCTTACCCCTCTTTTCAGGCGCAATTTCTTCATCCTCCTCACTTGACAGAGGTCGGGTCTCTCCTTTGCGCCGATAACGCGGCTCAAGCAAGAATGACCCTACCCTCACAAACTGTCCCTCCTTGCCAGTAGGGTACAAGATCAAGCCGGCATAATCGCCTGTTGGCTCGCCGGGAAAAGGTTCTTTGTTCAAATCGGCCCAATTGTCTCTGAACACGCCGGTATGCCGACGCGTGATTGAGCCGCGATAATGGCCTTTGTAGCGGCAAAGAAGAGCTAGGAAGACACGATAGCCTGGGAACTGGACCCGGTCGTTGTCTGGCAGTGGAACAGTGCCCCCCATTACTGGCTGGCGTGCATCAGAGGTTTGAAAGTCCAAAAAGGCGTCAAGGCTATCTGAACTCAACCACTCTCCATCAACCAGGACGTGAAGTACATTAGGGCCTTTGCGGGCTATGACCGCTTGGGACATGTGACATCGCAAATAAAGCAAGCCAGATTTGATCTTCCCAAATGGATCATTGTTCTCACTGAGAACAGAAACATCGAGAATGTCGGCGAACTTGTTCAGTGGTAGTTCCATGGTTGGTCCATCGACACGACATCCCACAGAAGCCCATGACCATGAAGGAGCCAAGTAGTTGGCATCTTGTCTACTTCGTCGATCAACAATTCTCCAGTGGAGAGTGAACCACAAGTCGCTCCTCCAGTGACCGGCGATGTAATCATTGGGTGCGAGTTTCCTCCTGATCTGAAAGTCTCTGGCAAGGGCGGATATGGCCAGGAGTCTATCCTCAGGGTGGCTCAGGGAAAGTTTGGAGTATTTGTAGGCAAGACTGTACCATCTTGGGATATCTGGATCTCTCTGTTTGCGTCTCCTCGATGACGGTTTCTTGGTAGATGACTGCTTGTTTGCAGATGATGGCTTATTGGTAGATGATGGCCCCTTGGGACAGATCGCGAGGTCAGGTTTCCTTCCGATCACTCCTTGAGATAATGCCTTGCTATGAAGGCATAGCTCATGACGCTCTGACAACTGCGCAACAAAGCATTCCCAGTAAATCTGAAGGTTTGTAAAGTGAATGACCCTCGGTGACACCATCCGTTCCTGGAACACCCAGCCACGCGTATTAAGGGGGCACGAGTCAAGAAAGTCCACAAAGTCGCCATTAAACGTAATTCCCATCCGGTCAGGCGTAGCTGGTTGTTCACGTCGATGTTTCAAGGCCTGAAGTAGCCGTGATCCTAGTGGGTTGAAGAACAAGCCGTCTGCTGCAGATTTCGCGCTTGTTGCAGAAATATTGCATGTGCCATTGGCATATATCTGATTCATGATTGCAAGCTCTGCCAATAGTTCATCCTTGGTCTCTCTGCCTTGGTCGTCTGTTTGTTTCTGGTTGATGCAGATGGCGTCGATCCACAGATAGCGGAATCCAAGGCACCTCGTGACGAAAATGGCGTCCCTGATAGTCTTGGAACCTGGCTGGTTCAGCGATGAGACTGGGATTTCTTCCAGAAATTGCACCAAGTTGTCGCTCGTCAGCAAGATGGTTGGGTTGGTGTCCCACCTATGACTCAGAGTCAAATATTGGGGGCTACTCGTAAGGCTATCGGTTTCGCAGACCCGAACCTTGGGCATGTTTTCGATGGAAAGCTGTTGAAATTCTGCTTCCGAGGTTGGTAGTGCAGAGATGCAGCCATCAGGATCGACATCAACCAGTCTCTTGGGAAGTTGAAGACCAGATTTCGTCTTTGCGTTGCAATCAGAATGGGAATTCTTGCAATCGGACAGCCAGGAGATGACTTGGTTGAGAGAAGATAGTGACCACGTTGATTTGGATGCTGAAGGGTTGCTGACAGATTCTTTGGCTAACTGTCGCTCCAGGTAGGACTGAAAAGCGTTGTATTGTCTGTTTCGATCGTTACTAGCATCTCTTCTAATGCGTATACTACCGCGAGAAGTAGTAGGATCACTAGAGATATAACGAGAATTTCGTCCTAGTCGCAAGACGGTATCATTATGGACTTCAGGGTCAGGCTCGATGGAGACCTTAAACGAGTCGTTTGGACGCCGAGAAGCATGAAACTCTGGTTCCAGAAGACATTCGAACATGGTGCAAAGCGGGCATTCAGGATCGAAAGCTTGTGGCTTGGGCACATCGAATTTCTTCAGTTGACCGAGAAAGGTGCCATCGGGGCGAAATAGGCCGGTGATGGTCCATGTGAGAATCTCTTCGCAAATAGCGCAGAAGGTAATCGGCGACATGGTGTCAGATGGGAAAGAAGAGGGAACAATAGTAGAACTCGATGTGCGGAGGGGGCAGAGGCAGAATATGAGGTATATCTTGCATGCTGCAGATCATACTCAAACGTGGCGAAGCCCAATGAGAAATGGACACATTAAAGGTCCTCATGTCATACAATAAATAGAGCCAATTAGCCGCCCTGGCCATTATTGGGGGCCCCTGCCTTTTACTGTAGACAGCCTAACAGCTTACATGGTGTAGGGATCTGTTTTCTGAAAAGGGGGGCCTTTTTGCCACCCGTGTTATTGAGTACTTCCCTTTGACGCATATCAAAGGGCCTAGACATCGCAACTAGAAGTAATCCGTCGAATTCCCCTGTCGTGTTCCTCCTGCTTTGCCTTCTTGGTCTTCAACAAGCCTGTCAAGAACTCAAGATGAAGAAGATGGCCTCGCCGGCGATAGACGTATATCGTGTATGCTACACTAGCCGCAGTGACGGCCGCAACAGAAAGAAGCGAAGGCCACTGGAACTCATTAGGGCGGTAGAAGAGTATAGTTGAAGCATATGAGAGAAGCTCGAACGCATTTTGCAAAGCGGCCTCAACAGAGGAAAACGCTCCGCGGCTCTCAGCCTCGACGTCCTGATTAGACGGTGAGCTTTATCAAACATGGGGAGGGTGGGTTGAAGTCTTACCTCTTGGACGATGAGTTGAATACAGAGATCAAATCCACGGAGGCCCAGACGACTCAATATGGTTCCCACAACAAGACCACTGGCTGAGAGGAGGGATTTGTCCTCAAACACCCAAAACACAGCAAAGCCAGCAGCCAGCGTAATAACTTGGCTGGTACTGAGCCAGAGGCCGGCTCTCACCACCCCAATCCGGCCCATGAGCCAAGGCGCAATCCATGTTGCGAGTACTTCAAAGACAACACTGAGTGTTCGAGCAAAACCGATCTGCACCGAGCTATAGCCAGCGGAAAGAAGATACGTAACCATCTGACCAGCAAAGCTGAGCACTGTGAGGTAGAGTATGGCGCCAGCAAAAGACGGAAGAAATGAACGATGATTAAAGTAAAAGGCAAAGTCAGTGGCCGATCTAGTGACGACTAGCTGAAGCCGTTGCCAACTTCTCCTTGCTAAACCACCAGAATCATCATGGGACGATTCAGACCGAGCCGATGGTTGATGCTCCTGTTTGGACCTCTGTAGTTCCGGAACCTCCCAGTAAACTCTAGTAATTACAAAGTATTCGACAACGACCGATGCCGCATTCATGGCGAAATTGACGACGATGGCTACCTCGGAGGAATATCCATCTATCAAGGCGATGAACAGGGGACCGAGTAGTTTGCAGAGCAAGTCGATGCGTCGCATCTGTGCATTGATGACTCGAAGGGCCTCGGGATCTTTCTCTGCAACGACTACCACCTAGGTACGATAGAGTCAGCCCCAAAGCCGTTCCATAGTGGTGCGAACAGAAAACCTACCCAGTCCTTCTCGACCGACACGAGGTTCATTATAGAGCAAAGCTTCTCGATGCAAGCGAATAGGGTGGCGAGGAGGAGCAGTCCGAGTCCGGCAGGAGAGTCGGCGGGAAGGCCGTTGAGGAGGATGTAGAAGATGGCACAGGAAGCAGCGACGACGATTCTCTGAAAGACTAGATAGTTCAACAAATGTAAGCAAGGGAACTGGCATGGGAAGTAGGCTGGATAGAACCGACCGATGGACACTCGAACGACCTGCAGACGATTACCGGTATCAATGTACATCCCAACCGCCGGGGCAAAGGCGATAGCAGACAGCCCACGTACGAAAGCGTACACGGACATGGGCATAAGCGTTCCGGGGAATATGGTGGCCATGTACAAAACGGCGCCGAATTCGAAAACACGCGAGTTCCATGTCGACAGAAAATGTGAAAGGTACAGCCGCCGAGCTATCGAAGCTGGAACACGATGGTTTGAAGGATGCTGAACACCCGCGAGGAGTGGTGAGTGTTCGTCATGGACGCGGTATTCGTCAACTGGAGATGTTGGCTGCATGATTTGGCAGTGATTAAAAGAGACCAATAATCAGGATTATGGATTTCAATCACGGATGAACATCGAGATGACTTAAAAGACGAGGTACCATAGTCACCATGCATGGACGATAGCCACACCGCAACCCCCCCTGCAAGTGGTCTAGTCTGCTCCCCACAAGGTTTCGGAGGTCCGGACTCCGTGTTTTTTGGTCTGCATGTTAGTTCTCATCCAAGATGATCAAGTCAGGGGGAGTTCTTCATCCACATCAGTGCCGAGCACGAATTTTAATGCAACCATCTCGTCCTATGAGGGTGTGTGAGAGGGGACAAATGGATTGTCCACCAGGCTCCCCTCGCAACATCCACCCCAAAGGTGAATCACTCGCCTGTCCCGTGCCGAATTGAGCTTACGCAGGAGATGTGATGGGCTGAATGGTAGCGTGAGGCCTGACGACCCGTAAAGGACTTGACTGCGGCTTATCAGGCCGTCAATATTGATCCTTTCTCAACTTCATCATACCTACAAGCAACTAAGTCCACCACCACCCGGGTTCTTTGTTTCAACCACAGTCAAACAGACGGAATGATATCGCGTCGTCTCTTTTTGGCATTGTCGCTAATCACATGCAGTGTCGCTCGAACTCCATCCATTACATATCATCAACATCATGACCAGATACCGCGTGGTTCTCTGACGATAACTCTGCAAGCTTCCAAAGACCTTGACATGGCGCCTTTGAGCTACAGTCTGGCGCGGTTGCCTCAGACTGGCAACGCAAGTCAAGAAGATACGGTACAGACAGAGCAGTTCGGTTCAGTTTCGCTTCCAAGTTCTAACTGTGCTCCCGTGTAGGAAGTCAACATCGAAGGCGTCATGGTATTCGTCCAAGCATCAAACATCGATTCGTTTACCGGTCCAGGGTCAGTGGCGTACTTATCCTGCGATACCGACCCGACCAGCTCCAGCCCCAGCACATTGCTAGACAAAGTGCTTGATTCTGAACCGGGCGCCATCGTCCTATATACCACTTCAGGAGACTGGTGTTGGTTCGAAGGATCGACCGCCATTGGCAAAGTATTCACCACTGTGAACGCAAGCGACGCTCGAATGAGTATCTCTTACCTTGACGAAGCTATCAAGCTATCAACCGAGGTTCAGGTATCTGTTACCGGAAACCTAGACTGTCTGGACCAACGTACTGAAAGGGGGAGAGGAGAAACTGATATAGGTGATAAGGTTGTGGTCGTCGTATCCAGCATTGGCGGATCAGTATTCGGCTTATTTGTGCTGAGTACTGTCGTGGGCGCTATTCGCGCGTACCGACATCCGGAACGATACGGACCACGAGAAGGGCAAGATGGGCACTCTTCACAGACTCGAATCCAAGGACTCGCTCGAGCCGTCCTGGATACATTTCCCGTGGTAAAGTTCACCCACGAAGGGGCCTCCACGGCTGCGACCGCCGATCTGGAGTTACAGCCAAGGGAAGCTGGCAAGGACTCTACACACCGCACTGGTGCCCTTCCAGCCGAGTCTGAACCCCCCGGTTGTTCTATTTGCACTGAAGACTTTGCCACACAGGAAGAGGTGCGGGTATTGCCTTGCAAGCACGAGTTCCACCCCAGCTGCATCGATCCTTGGCTTGTCCAACAATCAACCAAATGTCCATTATGGTACGTTATCAGTCCCTTGTTCAATTTGCCTATGAGTTAGATTACTAACAGAGCCACTCTTAAAATCCACAGTCGATCCGATTTTGGCCCCATGGATGCCTCCAATAGAGCTCAGGACCGGGTGTTCAACAGGGAGGAGCGACTGTTGGAGAGACGGCAGGCTTTGATGTTGAGGTTCGTCATTCTCTGAGGGCAAAGTTTGGTCCAAGTTAGGGCTCTACAATATGAACTGTCCGGCTTGGAGGATCTGCATGGTCGTTTCTCACATTGGCGAGAAGGAATGGGGAAACATATCCCCCCCGATGTTACCAAAGTGTCACGCCAGATTGCTGACGGCGGCTAGTTACTGAACCAAGCTTCTACGTTTGAAGTGGGTCAAAGAGTCGGGCGTTGGTGATTGATGCACAACTCCATGTGGGAATAGCTTGATCTTGCATCACGGAGGCCGCGTCTCCGATTACTCAGCAGATAAGGAAGGACTACGTACTTTTGGTCTCGGAGCCAGCTCTCCGCTTCGTTATCTCATCACTGCAGCAGCACAGGATGTTGGCATGAGCACTTGTAATCCTGGAGCAAATGCCCCTTTGAGCCACCAATAGGAGAGAGATGAATGGTCGGATAGTGGCTCATATCCAAGACACTCTTGATGAGATTAACAGTCAAGGTGGCAAATCAATCCCCTCCCGTTCTCTTGACTCACTCACGTTCGGTACAGGAATAAGGTTATTTCAAGTGACCTTTCCCACTCCGCCTGATCATGTAGCTTTCCTTGATTCAGATAAGAGTCTTGGCGACGTGACCTTGAGGATATTATCAAGCCTAACTCCAGTCGGCTTAGATGGCATAGCCCCGAAGTCAGGACCCGAGGGGCTGTGTATATAGACTTGTATATCATAACATTCATGAACATCAAGAGTGTCCTTCGTGAGATTTTTTCCGCTTCGGTCTCGTCTCTTCCCTTGACGGCAGCCCTGTTGCGGTGTCAAAGGCATACTCTCTTCGTCTGATCCGAGAGAGGTTTCTCATTATGCCAATTATTCAGCTCCGTTTCAGAGCCGCGGGGATACAGAAGGGTTGATAAAGTACCCGAGATCTGATTTCGAGAAATTGAAACCGGGAATGAAACGCAAGGTTATAATTCTCTCTCGTGCTTTCCCTACTTGCGACATCAAGAGTCCACGATCTTAATTAGGTACTTAACTTTATCAGCGTGGAACATGTAGGGCATCAGTTTCATGGCCATTTTGCCAGTATTAGACATTAACTCATCATTTAGATATCTATGGGGAAAGGTGCACTCGGTGGCCGATCCAACCCGTCATCTCGCGGTGCTGGCTGAAACAGTAAACTCGACCTCTTTGGTGATCCCATCATTTCGCGAAGGTATAATCTCATCTGAACTGGCTTCTCCAGCATGTATGAAGATGTTGCGATCATGAACACTCTGATTCCTGGTACCAGACTTTAGTGACCGTCCGTTATGACTCCTCCAGCCTGATCCCCCTTGATCTCCAAGCATGATGCTTCCAGGCTCTGGACCTCCCTTATACTTTGTGCTCGTGTTGTTTGAGGATAGTAGGGAGCCAAATAGGGGCTTGAGCTTTTGTCGCATCCATCCCCATGTGCTTGGCAAGTTGGATGTGACGACGGCGACGAATGACTCTCGGACGGCCCATGAGGATCCTTCTTGAGGTCCAGTACGAGGATTCTGGAAAGGAGTCAGCCTAAGTAGTGCATAGTTTCAGTAACAACCAGGGCGTACCTTGAGAATAAGAATGCATCGCAGCAGACCAGCGACCATGACAAAGATTCCACCAGAGAAGAGTACCACGAGGCCATACTTTTTGACCGTTGGAATGCGAGCACCCCATAACATGGGAATTGGAATGAGAAGGAGATACGTGTCAGTGACGATGTTGAGAACGACTATAATGAAGATGTAGAGCTTTGAAGATGCGGCTTGGCAGAGGTCTGGTGCTGGTCAGCATGTGTGGCCTTGACAACAAGACTTGGGTGAGGATGTCGTACTTCCTGGGTCAGGATTAATCTGCCAAAAGTGGCTGAACGGATGACAGCTGAACAAGATGCAGCAGATGATGACGATGTAGGTCGTGATGATAAGGCCAAAGCCAATGTGAATACGGATCTTGTAATTTGCAAGTCCGGCCTGGGGTCATCAGCACTCCAGCGTATTCCAGATGCAAGTAAACCTACCGTGAGTCGAAAGTAGAATGCGCACAGCGCACTCTTGATGACCCATAGAACAGATGCGTACATGGCCCAACCAGCAACCTGGATCTTAGATCCGCCAACCCTATGGTAAGCTTGGTCAACTGGGTCCTCCCGTTCGAATCAAGGACCACACTAACCTCCACGCATATTCTTCACTATCGGGGGATAAAGACGCTCGCTCCTCGTCCGTCATGGCACTGTTGGTATATCCATGGTACTTTGCGCTGACCGTATACGCGAGGGCCGTCTCGATCGAGTAGGGTATAATCGCCAGTAACATCAGATAATCGTCGGCCTCAAAGTTTCGGATGCCGACTTGTCGGATACGGGCGTATGTTCGGAGTATGATGACCATTATACCCACCGAGAGGAGGGTAAAGGCCTCTGCGGCAAACGACGTAATGTCTCTAGCCATGGCGGGAAATAATATGATGCAGAATCGGGAGCACGCGCAAGATGCATGGGAGCAGCCTCTTTAACATCAACTCCCAACTCATGCTTACGGTCACCCACCTTCAGGGCTCATCCAGGTAAACATCAACATGGACCATCTTGGCTGTCCCCGCAAGAGTCCACCATCACTGAGACGCCAATCGTTCTACTCGCCCAAATCTTGACCGGCAATGATGCACGGCAGGATGTTGATGAACCCCTGTGACGGGAATAAGCCGTCCGGCCCAGCGAGAGGGAGATCGACATTGCGCTAACCCGCTATCTGCAAGGCACGAGTCATTCATCGTCAAAGCGTTCCATGCTAAATCCCTGCTCACGGTCTTGAGAAAAACGTGGTCGCGAGTAAGGTGTGTTTCTTCTCCATGCTCTCTCACCAACAGATTCCCTGCCGTGCCAATGGGAATGGCTCCCTCGTGGCATGTCATTTGAGGCCGGAAACACGCCACGTGGAAGTACGGTTATTACCGATCCGGATGTAGCATCGAGCGTGAACTTGACAGGAGCCTCAAGCACGGGAGCCTCATTAAAAGGACGACAGTGTCACTGTCAAAGATGGCTAGCGAATCTCGGCAGACGTTTTCCCCTCGTAGCGAGGACTTTGCCGGGCGGGATCTGTTCCGTCAAGCAGCTAAAACTCAGGGGGTCTCCCTCCTGTGGAGTGAAAAGCATCTCCATGGCTGGCCCTGGTAGAGAGCGCTTCGCCTGTGGCGTGATGGATCCTCATCATCCACTCTGCACTCTGCACTCTTTTGTTTATCTCTATCCATGGTTCAGGGGCTTTTCCTCCTTCAGGCTCACGTTTCGGTCGACATCCGAGTCATGGTGTGCTCAGCAGGACAAAACGGAAAGATCCCCCATCCCCACGAACCCCATAGGATTTGTCACTTACGAGATCGCAGGGTTTTTTGCTTTTGTTTCCGGAGAGCCAAGGATCTAGCTATTCGTTAGTGTGAGAGACTACGCCGCTTTCATCTGTGCAGCAGAGTCCCGCCAGTCTTATCTCGCGATCAGGCTTCAGGGTCGTGGCAGATGAAGCACCCTAGGCGTCAGATCATGGGCTAATGGTAAGGTAGCCCTATTCCAAGGGGCTCTAGGGCATAATGACGTTAGGTCATTGCGGTGTTCCACCCACGCGGATACTTGTTACCCGCTGAGGAGCCGCATCCGCAGTGTCGATCAACATTGAGGAGTGTCAACAGGGGTCTTGCCACTTTCGTGTCAACATTTGTAAGCGTTTATATGTAGACTGCAAGTCCTCTGAGCGCTACTTCAGACTTTCGACGTGTTGATATTGTACTTGGGTCCAAGCTCTCGTCCTCCTTGTCACGGAGGTCGTTAGAGATTTGTCGCCATCGTCGCAGCCACACCACACAAGGAAGACTCAGTGTAGTTCAGGTGTCATCCTCCGTCTTCTTTCGTGCCGCGTAGGTCAAGCACATGCCTTGTAAAATTCCCTTGGGTCGCTTCAAATCCTTGCAGCCAAATCTAATGCGCGAAAAGGTCGAGCTTCGCGGTACGTGATCGACAGCCATTAAGCAGATATAGATAGCTAAAAACGCACTGAGCCAGGCTACCGGAATCAAATTCAACCAAATTAATATGAAACTACTGTTTTGCACGGCTTGTCGTAGAATCGTCAGACCTGGTTGCTCACTTCATGTTCACCAATGTGTGAGGTTACCCTACACCTGACAGCCAAAACGTCGCGATCCGGGTCTTCACATCTCCTAGACTTAGGACCAGATATCGTATTTAGGTATGAAAATTCCAATTAAGGGCGTATGGGCTTACCTATAGTACTTTTGGATAAAACACGCCTGTTGATCAAAGTGCAATTTCTCAAGTGCGTTTGACAAGTTGGACTCTCAGTCCCGAGCTAGCGCCATCACGAGGAGGTGACTTTGCCTAAGACCCGGAAACTACTATGAGAACATTTGGTTTGGCTTCAGTAGTCCAGAAGTTATCGTGTAACATAAACTCGCCTACGTTGCTGTCGTTATGGACAACATCATGGAGGTGGCCCATGTTCAGGGAATGAAGGGTATGAACAATAAGAGGTCACGGAATAGTTCATTTTTGGGCATTTTGCATTAGGCGCTAAAACGTATAGGTAGGCGAGTGTTCTCGGTGAATCAGGTTGACGACGAGTGACTGCTTTTGCTCAGCGTTACTATTGCCACCTCAATTTCGGTTATCATTGAGAGCACAAAGTGACAAGGCTGACAGTTCCTAACAAAAATGGAGCATGAACAACCGAGGTAGAGGGTCCGTTTGCCTCGGAGATGTTGAAAAAAGGATCTCTGACCTCACTGTCATTTCCTAGTAGACAATGTGATTGGACCTTAAACCCCGTATCTCAATCCGCTTCGAACCATGGGGAAGTCATGAAGCAGCCTGCACCAGAGGGTTGAAACATGAACTCCAGATTAGAGGCGTTCAATAGGTAGATGAGGGCATTGCGACAAGTCCTTTTTGGGGTGAACTGAAGAACTCACTTGAAGTTCCAGTTGATCCGGACTACTAACCCTCGTGAAATGTCACTTAGTGGGCATATGCACAACAGCTTATTCATGAAACGGGTTGCTCAGAGAAAGACAAGCTGTCAAGTCAAGCCTGCGGATTCAGTTTAAAAAGAAACCGCTTTGGGAAGTCGCCGATTTGGCCAGCAAAACCATTAGGCATAATTGCAAGCGAGGTAATTTGCCCCGTTGGATCAGACAATGCGCAGTAAATCCTACCTAAATTGTGCCAAGATCAGGTGCTGTGCTGTTAAGGCGGTTCAACGGCACAAAAGATCATTACAAAGACCTTGTAAAACAGGGATCTCTCGGAATTCGACCACTTGGAGTTGAGCATTCTCCCCACTTGTTGGTTGCAGCACGGCGTAGTCCAATCATGGAAACTCTTGGCAATTGATCCCCTGATGACAACTGGCGAATTACTCTGGAGCATTGCCTCGCCTGAGGCGCCCCTGAAGAGAGCGAAACGGTGCCCAGAGTTTGCCTTGTTGGGCTGTTTTCAAGCGAATGCACGAGTATATGTCCCGGTACAATTCCACATTTCCCTTGCAACGCCACGTTCCACATGGCGTAGATCAACTTGTCAAGATGTATCTCCAACGAATCGGCGTCATAGTCGCCTTGTTCTGCTTCTCCCTAGGTGAGCATGTATCAAGCACTTTCAAAACTCTATTGAACTGACTTTTTCTTTAGAAGCCGTTTGGGCGGCGGGATGCGCCAATGTCACAATAACAAACCAGGATAGCGCTGATGAAATTCGGAAGAATTGCAAAACCATCGAGGGATACCTGACTTTTGGCGACGAACTCGAAGAGGACATTAACCTCGATGGTGTCGAATTCATCAACGGGGATATTACCTACACGGGCGATTCTGAATGGGGGAATGCAACGGAAATCGGTGGACCGTATCCCACAACGTACAAGCCCTTTACTATCGAATGTCCAACTCTTAAGAAGGTCAACGGCTACATCTACTTTATGGCGTTCGGGGGCCTTTCGGAGTTCCTTCTTCCCAAGCTCACTAGAGTCGAAGAGGGTTTTACAATGCAGCGAATGCACTACCTCAAAAAACTCGACATTACCAAGCTCACGCACCTAGGTGCCTTCCACATTGAAGCGAATCACCTCACCGAGCTGAAACACGAGGGTCTAAGAGGTTTCACAGACGGCGCCTTTTCGAAAAGCCTTCGGTTCTGGGGCGTTAGGATCGAATCTTTCGATAGCTGGTACAAGTATCCCCTCACAGTCATCGGTCGAGATCCAGAGTATGATGACTCAAGCTCATATGGACCCGTTCACATGACCGCCAACTCCCTCCCGAAACTCAAGAGTGTCACAATAGGATACGCAAACACGAGCAAAATCTGGGTCGATTCGAACAAAACCGAGTTGACTCTCGGCAGCTCAGAGACAGAAAAGATGAACATTGGGATGCTGCAGCTTGAGGGTCCACTTACCAAGATTACGCGCGCATCCAACGTCAAGGAGCTCAATGTCCGCCGGCTCCATTTTGTGGGATCTGCTTTGGAGGAGATTGACTTGACCATGTTTGACAAGATCCAAAACCTCACGATTGACCGCCACCCAAACCTGCAGAGGATTCGAATGCCGGCCAAGGCGGTTGACTGGGAGGACATGACGATCGATATTGGTTACAACCGAAACCTCACCCTAATATCAGAGTATCGCGATCCAGAGAATAAGAAAGACAGGTTCTGGTACTGGCCGAAAGGAAATATCAGTAGGATCAGCATCACCGGTAACCCTCTCTCCACCGGATTCTTGTAAGTTTTTCCCTCATCTTCTGATTTCTTGACATATCTAACGCCTGTGTGTTTTTAGTGATTCATTCTTGGCGGCTCGCAACGGCTCGAATCCGCCCAAGGTCTTGAACTCTTTCTACTTGGCGCAGGCTGCAGCCCAATATTCAGAACCGATGGGATTCAACTGCACACCTTTCGAGGAGCTTTATAACAAGTCGGTCCTACCTGAAAAGTATGAATGCTTGAATTACAACTCTCTGTCTTCTGCGAGCCATGTCTGGATGAGCTGGGGTGTTGTTGGAGTAGCGTTTCTGTCAAGTGTTTTCTTTTTATCCTAGGTAATGGGAAATATGTATTAGTATGAGTCTATTGCGACAATTGGGACTATTCGGTCTTACGATTCGGTTCCCGTATTGAGCCCCTCGTAAAACAATATCCACAGGCCGAAGAAAACCTAGGCTCTTTTGCTTTGGGGCATTCCTAAGCCCACAGATCTATTTGAAATGGTACCTGAGCTAGTGCTGAAACACTCATTCCTATAGAAACACACGGCTAGGGCTGAAGCACGTCTACCTACGAATCAAAAGGCATGAAATTAAAGCCGCGATTGATCTAGCTGGTGTTGTATCTCAATTAAGCCTTTTGAGCAAGAATGTCCGACCAAGATCGGATAAGATTGTCCCTGTAGCAACAACGCTGGCGTTCCCCTGGAATGAGGCTGAACGCCCTTGATGTCAATGCCTCCCGCATACAGAAAATGGAAGCCAAACTCGATGTTCCCAGCCAAGCTCCTTGCCACTGTATTTTAGTATTAAGCAATCATGATTCCTCGGTGTGACGACCTTTGTTTCATCATCCGCTTGACCAAACCCACGGCCCAACATGCTCCGCCTCATTCTAGTCCTCCTCTTTAGCTTCGCAATCGGTGGGGGCTTCCATGATGTCCCTTTCGCAGTGACTAACTCTGACAGGTCCTGCATTGGGTGTGACAACCAGATCGCCCACTTTGATCTGTGATTAATGGTGTTCCAGCAAGTTTCCTGCATTAGCTGTTCGAAGAACATGCATAAGAGATGCTAAAAATTGGAAAGGGGTCTGTTACACATGCGGACCCAAGGCTGGCACTACTACCAAGACGCTATGCGGCAACAGCTGTGTCGACTTGAAGAAGGACAGAAATAACTGCGGAGCATGCCGCAATGTCGTAAGCGTCTTCTCCACCTCGTGAAGATTTTCAAGATCTCATCAATATTCGAATATCTTTAGTGCAAAAAGTATCAGTCTTGTGATCAGGGCTCTTGCGTCTGCTTAGCCGGATTGACCCTGTGTGGTGACTCTTGCAGGAACCTTTTAACAGACAAGAACAATTGCGGCTCCTGTGGCAACAAAGTATGTTTGATCCCTTATCTTCCTTGTTATATCTTCTTACCTAAGCTGTAGTGCTCTGGCGGAATGATCTGTTCTGCAGGTACCTGCGTCTGCCTAGCCGGCATGACCTCTTGCAATGGCGTATGCAAGAACCTTTCAAAGGACAAGAAGAATTGCGGTTACTGTGGCGTTGGGGTAAGCCAAGCTATTCACAACTATGTTTCATCTTCTCACCCTCGTATATAGTGTTACGGCGAGGCTGTTTGCACTAGAGGCTACTGTGGCTGCCCCGGCGGCAAAACCCTATGCGGTGAAAAATGCCTTGACACAAGTGGCAACGACCCAAATAACTGTGGATGGTGTGGCTACCAGGTATCTCCATCTTCCTCATTGATACTCATTTCCCCTACTGACAAATGCTTCAGTGTCAAGGTGGTACTTGCGTTGGGGGTAAATGTGTCTGTCCTGCTGGTAGCAGTCTCTGTGAGAACAAATGCTTCAACTTTAACACCAACAACGAACACTGCGGGCGATGCTGGAACACAGTCTGTTTTCCCTTTCTCTCCTCCGGAAATCTCGTTACTTTTTCTAACTCCGTGTCTTGTAGTGTTCTCTCGGCACCACTTGCATTCCAGGCCAATGCGCTTGTCCTGCTGGCCAATCCCTTTGCCAGGGCCTTTGGTGCGCCACCTTGGAGAACAACAACTTTGCTTGTGGGAAATGCGGTAACATGGTACGTTTCTCTCTTTTCCCGTCTAGCCATTGATTTCGCTTGTTCTCATGTATTATAGTGTATGGGTGGAACTGTTTGCGTTGGACGCAGCTGCCAGTGTCTCAACAACAGAAAGCTCTGCGATGGCTGGTGTACCGCTGTTGATTATGACCGAACGAACTGCGGAGACTGCGGCGTCAAGGTAGGTCTACTCCCATCTTCAACTTTCTTGATCTAATACTTCACAGTGCCCGGATAATGGCTGGTGCAGCGGAGGCGTCTGCAAATGTAGCCCTGGCCAAACAATATGCGGCAAATCGTGTAGAGGCCTTGACTATGATGACAACAACTGTGGAGCCTGTGGTAGAGTAGTGTGTTTCCACCCTTTCCCTGCCTATACTTCGTGTCTTCTGAACTGATACTCTTTAGTGCCCAAATGACGGACGATGCGCTGAGGGCTTTTGTGACGGCGATGTATGTCCCCAAGGTGGGATAAGGTGCGCAGGCCGATGTACCGATTCTGATAATGATCCTTTGAACTGCGGACGATGTCGCAATATTGTATGTCTCCGAAACTGCCTCCCTCTGACCTGGCTTTCCTGGTTCTTCTACTTCTTCTACTGGGATCGGTCAAAGATGACGTGAATCCAAAGCTACTTTGGGACTTATGCTGATCTATCACTAGTGCGACAGCAACAGCTGCGTAGGAGGGCAATGCCAGTGATAAACATGTAAGTCAATGTGTTTCTTTCTTGCCGCAGGGTCTGACTAGACAATAGCACACTACCGACGCCAACCAATACTGCTCTTGCGGGGGGTAAGTTAATACAGGCACCTTGTAGACAAGTTCCTTGGAGAATTTCTTAAAGAACACGGGCGCATGGATAGAGAAAAAAGGACAGCGCAAATATAACTTTCCGTCAAAATTCGAGCGTGATCTTGTTTATGGTGGGTAGCCCCCCCGCGTCTAGACAACTAACTGCCTGCATTCCGTCTATTGGCAATAGTCACAGCCACGCTGCATATGGTTCGCGTATCGAGTGCGCCAAGCCGCTCTGGGTCAGAACTTAAGTCTGGGCCTTCGGGAATCAGGTCTAGATCATAACAATATTGCCCACAGAGATGTCCAGATACAGAGCTCTGTTTCACCTGTGGCTAGCTGTCGTTTTTTAGGCCGCGTCAGTTACCTGAGCTGGGGAGGGGTTGGCTAAAGCGCAGAGCTGTATAAAAATATGGCCATCTTCCCGCCCACACCAAGGGGATGATCATCTTTATCCTACCTGTTTCCAGCATTACTTGTATTATTCATTTAGACAAAAATGTCTCTTTCCTCCACTGCTCCTGACCGGGCAGCAATCTGGACGCTGTCGGACCCTGGAACCTCTCAACCCGTCGAGTCAACCGTGTTGCCTGACGATGGCAGTCGAAGGGACGAGTCCATTTTCTACCCTGATAACAGGATCCCAGTCAATCGTGCCGATTTCCAGGATGGTGGAAAGTACCGCTGTAGGTAATACAATTGGAGTGAGACAAGTACATACGCAACTAACAGCTTGATTCCAGCCATCGTTAAGATCCAAAGTAGATTTGAGGACAAACAAAGGGGTGAATCTATCTGGAAGATGGGCACCGGCTGGCTCATCTGCGATGACATTATCGTAACCGGAGGTGATGTTGTGTACGATCGGAGATTTAAACTCGGAGAGTGCACGCAGATGAAGTGCTACATCGGCTACAACGGACGTGATTCAGTCAACTCCCCCCAGGTGCAGAGTCGACATGGCGTCAACGTCGCCACGACGGCCGATTGGGTCCAGACGAATCAGAATCGCACGCGCGACGTGGCGTTTATAAAGGTGAATCGTCCATTTGAGGGAGACCTTGGCAAATTCAAGTTCGAGGCTACGCCCTTGTCAGGCGATGGTATCAATCTCGGAGTTGTCGGGTATCCTGGTGACAAGACCTTCAATAATGAGCGAGGCGGGCAGATGTACGCTGAGTTTGCCAAAACCAGCTACGACCTCAAAATGAGTCCTTATAACTTGATCGAGTATCAAGTCTCTACATTCGGAGGTAAGTTTGCCATTTAAATAGTTGATCATTTCTGACTGTCATATTAGGTCAAAATGGTGCTCCTATTTTGCGAAAGGATGGTGGACAGATTGTTTCTATTGGCACTCACTGCTACGGTGACAGTGAGCACTGTAACTCGGGCACATCTATCGACAACAAGTACGGAAACAACTATGATGGCTATGTCGGCCTGTTTAATGACCCGTCAACCTTTGGGAGTCAAGTCAACTTTGTCAAGGTGCCGCCTCAGTAAACGCGAGTACCACGCCAGAGTTTTCATAAAGAGGGGATATAATGAGAGCATTGACCCGAGAAGTAGATAGCATGGTTTTCTTTGAAAACAAGACATTAAATAACAAGGTGCTGCTTTCGCCCGGAGCTAGGCATATTCTATTACTATTATTTGGTTGCATGGCTACAACGCATCAATTAACTTGACTTGAATGTCCGTACTTTACTTCACTAGCACGCATGTAACCCTGTTTAAATCGAGTTGAGAGAGAAATTGGGTAATGGGACGGTAGTCCGACTGTCCGTGTGTCGTTTAGCAAGTAGGTGGAGTTGAGAAAGACTGTTTGGCCCTACTTGGAATCCCGGTTCCGACTTATGATTCCCACGGAGAACGCCGAAAAAAACAACCCGGGCCTGGATTCCCCCAGCCTAGCCCGCCAGCCAACCTATGACGGGTTATTGTATCGCCCAGAACGCCAAAGTGCACGAGAATACCCCTTTTGAGCCACTGCCGAACCATCGAGTTACTAGCTAACCCCTGGGTAAATCACATATTGTCCCGTCTGACGAGCCAGCTGATTCCAGCAGCACTTAGGAGAGACATCACCAGGCTTCCACTTTCTCAAAGTCCGTCTCCACGTCCTAACACAATCCAACAATAGCGACAATGGTTACTCGCTCTGTCATTAGACACGTGAGTCTCGTGCTGGCTTTGGAATTTGCCTTGTCAAGCCCGTCCGCCTTCTGTCAATGGTCAAGCAATCATGTATTCTGCTTATCTTTGAACAAACTTTTACCATTCTTTAAAGCGGCGATCATGGGGTATATTATGTCACGAAATCTTATGCCTCCTCCATATGGACCGCCTGATATATGTGCGTATTCTCAATCCTTCAAGTACATCGTCGCTAATCATGCTCTATTTCCTTGCGTAGGCACTCAACAGAACAAAGAAACCACCGAGCAAATTGTTTGTAATGTCCGTAACATTGGACCAGAACTCTGAGTTTGCTGCTTTCTCGGATGCGGCATGTGCTTCTTCAAGTTTAGACCTGAGCCGTTCATTTTCGTGATTAAACTTTTTTTCTAGCTCCTCCTTTTCCTTTTCAAACACCATCTGAAGCATTTGGACCTGAGATTGCATCCGTTGCCTGTCACGCGAGGCGACGCGCTCGCGCTCTCGAAGACTAGACTGGTTCCGCTTTACCTCGGCAAGCTGATTGTCTAGCTTATGGCGAATCTCGTCGAGCTCAGATTTGTTGCGCTGGTCATTCTCATGGATAGCAATCTCCATCTCCTTGCGGACTTCGCGAAGATCGGTCTCATATCGGTGCTGAAGGTCGAGCAGCTCCTTGTTCAACTCGCTGCCAGCAGCTGTGTCAATGAGGGCTTTTCCTTGATCAACGAGCTCATTCTGGATATCGAGAACTACTGGAGGCTTGTTGATGAGGGCGTCGACGAGGGCGAGAGCCGACTCGCGCTCGCCTGTGTGGCGCATCATGGCCGCCCCTTTATCGGTGAGGTCCTTCCAAAATTTGTCTCGGAGGTCCGCTTCCCGACGAGTGCCCTCTTCTGGAGACACACGAGACCAATGGGTAGATGAGAGGATGACGTTAGAAAGAGAATCGTCGCCCACAAGCTTCCTGAACATGCGGAGGCTTAGGCGGGCTGAGCCCTCCATGCGGGGGTTGGAAATTGCATGTAGATAAATGATGCCAGAGAGCTGGAAGCCGTGGCTATAGCTCTCGGAAAGGAAGGAAGAAATGGAATTGAGAATCTGTGTCTCGGAGCGATATGTGTCGTTGAAGCCCGGAGAGTCAAGTAGAGTCAACTTGACACCTTTGTAATCCATCCTTATAGCGGTGACAGTTTCGGTACCTTCAGACGGTTATTTCACGATTACCTAGAGCACATGGCCTCTCTCTGGGGATGTACGTACAAGCTTCAAGGCCGCTTCCCACTTCTACGTCTTGACCAGAGATCAGCTTAATGAGTGAGCTTTTGCCAGAGCCCGTGTTACCCATTACAGCGATGACGACTTCGAGGTTACCCGCCGCATTTCGTCCCTGTCCATCGACAAGGGGAATAGCCACGTAGTCTTCCTCATTTTCGCTCGCCATCGCCCTATCTGAGCCTGGAGTCGTCAATATGGTGCCGGTAGGCTGTTCGTTCAACTGCGGGCTCTGAGGATATGGTTACGGGGATGGGAGACTTCCATCATTACCACAGCTTTTATGTCCTAAATTGCCAATGATTCACTTGCGTCTTGGAAGCTGGTTCGCCATGGTTCGCCATGGTTCGCCATGGTTCGCCTCAGGCTCTCTGGTATACAAATGGACATGTTGGTCGGCAGGCCCGTAGAATGCGGCTTACTCCTGCAAGATTCCGGGCGGCTATGTCATGACATGACAGATCAATAACGAAGCATCAGAGGGGAGCCAAGAGCGGTGCATGGTGGCTGCATAATATTGACGGTGAAATGTAACCGAGGTGCCCCAGATAATGTGATTGGATGGTGCAGGTCGTCACGGAGGCGGGACAAGGTCTTTCAGGCTGGCGCGAAGGTGAGACGCCAAGACACAGTGACTTTACCCCTAAGTACATAGTATGGACTGAGACTTTTCTTTTTTCTCTTTGCTTTAGGGGGGCTGTGCTATGCAGCCGCTCTTTGGAAATTACGCGTCTGTCTCATAATTCCGTCTTGATCTCCAAAGGGATCGGCCTTAGCAGGGGGGCACGCTGTCTAGAAGCGACGGTGAGGCTTCGGAGGCCGAGCTTGAAAAAGAAGCTATGAAGTTGAAATCTGTAATGAATTGGATATCTTGAGGCTAGCTCTGGTTAATCCTGACACAAAGTGGAGATATAAACGTATTTCCAGGCTTCATCTATTGGAGAAAAGTTGCACTTCATGTACGTATTCTACATCTCCAATCTACAGATCAAGGCTATACAGATAGAAGACATCAATTCACAGATATAAATTAAACTGACTATCTTGGCGCGTTCCCTTGCGGTTAAATCATCAAAGCGAACTCTCGCTCGGGACATGGATGAACTAACCCCTTCCTATAGAGGAGTCCTAGGTCCTCTGTGCCCATAATCAATGTCAAGGTCTTCGGCCGAGTGTGGTGTATCCCACGTGCGGGATCTGTTGTAAGTTGTCTGCTTGATCGACCTCTCTCGCCTTGGCTTTGGGACGATGTCTTGGCTTCCGCTGCAGTCCATTCCATGGTCGCTACGAGCAATCTTTGCTGGTGGGTGATAGAAATGCTGATCAGGAACTTCCGGGGGGATGTTCTCGATCTGCTCGTCCATTAAATGAATCTTGGCCGGAATCCAGACCGTCCAACTATCCCAGTGTTCTCCATCGTCACTGCCATACTTCAGCAGTCCAGGAAATAGCACAAGTGCTACCTTGCCTTTGACGATTGTTTTGCCTCCATCAGGCGGGGATCTAAGTTCAATGCGAGACCCCATGGTAGACACTGAAATGTACCCGTCGCCATCGACATGTTCGTGAAGCCAGCCTTTGTTCATGGGAACTAGACCGGATAGCGACTGGCCAAGTTCTTTGCCGATGTCTACTGCGAGACGGATTGATCTCCGTAGTTTCGAGTAAGGTTCTTGACCATAAAACTCAAGTCTTAGTGCTTTAGATACCATGAAGATGATATCGTCGATACACTGTTCGCAGGCTATCTCCTTCTCGTGCTTGGAGCCAAACTCATCGCTGAGGTCGTACATTTTTAGGCACGCAGACTGCCACATCTTTGCCGCCTTCTGATTCACTGTTTGGAATATGTTAGTGAGGCGGATCTGCAGCAGAAGGTTTGGGAAAACACGGATGTACTTTGTGATGAGCGATCGCTTGACATCATGGCGTAGATTTTCGAATTCATAGTGTTTCGAAACTTGAGAGTGCACGATATCAATGGGTTCAGAATTGCCTGCTCAACTATGATGTTGGATGCAATAGCCGCAAAAAGATCACTCATAGTGATCGGGGACTCTTGACGTGATTGCGGTGTTGAATCCTCGTTCTCGATGAGTTCTCGAGCGTTTTCAAGCACTAGAACTTTGTCCAACTGCTCTCCTAACGCCGAAACATTGGTTTTTGACTCTGAGTCTTTCTGGACCATTCGACTCCATGCTATGATCTCGTGACGAATGTTCCGGAGATGTAGTTGCAGCTTGTCATGAGAAGTTCTAGCTTCCGCATGATAGGACCTGAAGTCTTGACCCTGCTGGAGAGATTTGACCTCAGATTCGAGCCTCCGAACCTCATCTTGCAGTGTTCTAATGGTCTTCTTTAGAGCATCTGATTCCGACTCGTAACGCGATACCGCCTCGATCCGAGGTGTACCGGAGGCTTGTCCCTGAGATCCGTCCCTGTTCATGGCTAAGCAATACAGAAAGAAATGGCTAATGGCCAAGACAAAAAGTACAACATACCAAGATTGCACGGGAGATACGGGTATTCCGGCTGAGGATACGCCCTTGTCATGGGATGGGTTTTGTCTCCCGAAAGAGGATGGCAAATATCTTGTGATGCCCATGAATGAGGAGTTGTTCGTTTGGTTGTGATTGTTGTCCATCCTCGACATTGTCCATAGAGACAGTGTCGTGAACTGGTTGAGAATGAACAGGATAGGTGAAGCAATAGTATAAAATAAACGCTTCACCATGCGAAGAATTCCAGGACAAGCCGAATCAGAATCCATGGGTTATCCTGACAGGTTAGGACTGTTAGCTGAGGAAGACTTTGAGCGCATATGATCCCCTCATCCATTGCGGCTGACACACCAAACCCCAAACTAGTCTAATTGCAGCAACAAGTTTTAGGGCCTCACATTAGTGTTGTTGCCTTGCAGCCAAGTTACCTTTACTTCCTCCACGGAGCCGAATGTTCAGCGGTCTTGGCTTCTATATTTAGAGTCTCAGGCTCTTCTGGGCAGCATTCGCCTTGCATGAGCTTAGTTGGCTGGCCATCCGGCCCAGCGGAGCACATACGATGCGACGCTCACAAAGAGGAGGGCACAGCCAACTCAGTCTCGTGTTTCTTGCCCCCCGCGAGCCGTCCCAACCCCCTTCAAGTCGCGCCACGATTGATTGGCTGCCTCTCCGGAGAGTAGCTCGGTCAGCCCGAGGCAACCAATATTACTGTCAGCCCGCATGTAGCAGCAAGCAAGAAACGCTGATCTGGCCGTCGGTATTGGTTGCACCTTGAAGGACGGTGTTGCCTTGTCCTCTGTGTTCCTAAATGAAGGGTAGAGCCCACCTGATTTGGCTCTTGGTCCGAAAGATCTGGAGAAATACATCTTCCGCACGGTCGTGTCTCAACTGCGTATTTTTGACAATGGTCTTCTTCCCCTTCTAATCTTGAACTCGGTCCTGATATTGCCAATCTGGCGAAATCTAGTACTATGGCTGCGAATCAACCTGTGGAGACAAGTCCATTCTTGGTCGTAGGAGGTATTACAAACGTTCGTGTTCTTGCATATGATGGATCTGACAATATTCTCTACCGATAGTGGACTTCGGAACGACTTACACAGGTGGGAGGCACTCATCTGTGAGCCATCTATGCCGGGACTAATGTGTTGTTCAGGCGTGGCCTACACTTTCTCCGACGAACCCGATCTTAAATCTGTCACTGTCATCCATCAATGGCCTGGGGCTGGAACGCAGACTCGTCCAAAAGTTCCGACCGAGATAAGTTATGGTCCATCAGATGAGAGGCGATGGGGTTGGCAACTTCGGGCAGGATCACCACGTTATGGTGGATTCAAGCTCTTGCTTGACCCTGGAGCTGGCAGTCGGGCATATAACGATGAACATTTGGCTCTGGCCCTGGATCCTGGAAACCGATCCATGCAATTATCTCTCTGTCCCGGGAAATCTGCCACTGATATGGTTTCAGACTACCTGCTCTTGGTCTACGATGAAGTCATGAGATCGTTGCTGAGAAGATTTCCCCATACTCTGAGCACCTTGAAGATCAAGTTTGTCATCACCACACCAGCAATGTGGAGTCCCGCGGCTCAGCACAACACAATGATAGCGGCCCGAGAAGCTGGGTTTGGGAGCCGTCCGCAGGACATTATCGAATCCGTTACGGAGCCGGAGGCGGCAGCTTCGTACGCTCTTAGGGAGTTCAACTCGATCTCAGTGCCGAATTCCGGTGTCAATGTCAACTCTGGGTGGCAGGTTAGTTCCTCCAGAAGTTATTATTTCCTAGCGCTGTGGTTTCAATAACTGATATGCTTTGTCAAGGTCGGGAAACAAGTCATCATGTGTGATGCTGGAGGGGGCACAGTGGTACGAATCACAGTCTACTCGCGTCAAGGATGAGAACTCACTTTGCTTAGGATCTAGTTTCCTATGAAATTGACCAGGTGAGACCGTATCTACGGGTTTCAGAGACCACACGTCCTCGGGGTAAGTTTACAAGGAGCCTGATTTGCCGCCTTGATCCTCACCATAAGCGAAACAACAGGAGGTCTATGTGGAGCAACCTCTCTTGACCAGCGTTTTCTTCAACTCGTGCGGGAGCGACTTGGCCAGCAAGCCCATCTTCTAGATGGAGCTCATTCGGGAAGAGGGAGCCGACTGATGCTTTCCTTCGATGACGCCAAACGGAATTTTGGTTCAGACGACCTCGAAGATGAAGAATTGATCGAACACGGTATACGAGCTCTGTCTCCTGATTCCGACAATGGAATCGATCGGGAGTACATCACTTTGTCACAGTAAGTCTTGACCATACATGGAAAGCCATGTAATTGACCTCAGTAGTGAGGATATGAAATCCATCTTTGATCCTGTAGTGGACACAATTCTGGCTCTTATAGAAGACCTCTTGCGGGAGGCCAGACAAAATAAACCCGACAAGCCTCTAGTGGTGGGTAGGGTCGTTTACCTTCCCCTTCAGCTTGACTTATTGTTTTATGCAGGGTATAATTCTTGTCGGCGGATTTGGAGAGTCCGTCTATCTCTACAGGCGTCTCAACACTTGGGCCACAGCCCAGGACCCGACACTGTTTGTCGCTAGTCCAAAGAATTCGTAAGTGCTACATTTATTCATGGTATTTGGTGGTCCTACAACGTATCTGACCCCCTGTCTGGTTAGATGGGCAGCCATCGCCCAAGGTGCCGTTTGCTATGGGTTGGAAGGCATTGTTCATCGCCGAATCCTACCTTGCCACTGGGGAGTTGAGCTTGCGCATCGTTACAAGGAGGGAATCCATGATCCTGCTTACAACTATGAAGACACATGGGATGGAAATGTATACAACTCTGATACCATAGACTGGTTTGCCAAGATGGTAGGTGCTTGTCGCGCCTCACTCTCACGCATACGCGGGTGTTGCTTACCGACTTCTAGGGTGACGTTTCTGACCGGGAGAATCGAATCAAGGTGCCCTATTGTCATACTACCTATAACAGATATAGGAAACATTCATTAAGCCTTCGGACCTGTCGGTACGACGAGCCGCCAGGGAGTCGGCGCGATTCAAGTGAGTGTCCAACAAACATGATGGAAATACACTCAAATCAACTGACTCAAGCGGGCCAGGGGTTCTTCGCGCCCCTGTCATCACCATCGACCTTTCCACCCTTCCGGTCTCTGCATTCAGCCAGAAAGAGGTGGGGGGCAGCTTTTTGGGGATCGGTAGTCGTACTTACTACAAGGCCGACTTCACACTAGAAATGGTCGTCGGGTCGGCTACCTTCAAGTTTGAGATTCGCCAGAACGGCGTGCTACTTGCGACTGAACATGTAGATCCAAAGTTCGTTGGGGAGTCTAATTAAGACCGGATGATTTCTAGTTAACGTATTGTGCACAGCCAGTTATGTTACTGGAGGTGCTCCTAAGGAAATACATGGGTAGGGAGCTGGTTTCCACTCTCATCATATCTCTTGGGCAGAACATTGAGAACACCATCGATATCCCTTGGCTCAAAGTCCAACATAGAGGATGCCTGGGAAAGTATATCCAACCCGTAATTCTCCTTGATCCAGTAAGAAATCATATCCATGCCAGCGACGGCACCACCACCAGTCCAGATGTTTCCATCAACAACCCACTTCTTGTTGATGGACCAGTTGACATTGGGATAAACTTGCTTCATCAGTTTGAATGCCAGGTTGTTAATAGTGGCATTCTTTCCGTCTAAGACACCTGTTGAGGCGGCAACAGCTGCACCAGTGCAGTTGGTGAAGAGCAACTTTCCAGCGGCGACGTGCTTTCGAAGAAAGTCGGCATGTTTAGGGTGGAGTTTGAAGTTGACAGGGTCAGGACCTCCAATGATGAGAATGTCGAGGTCGGGGCATTCATCCACAGTCGCGGAGGGCACAATGGTGATGTCGCTCGAGAGCAAGTGGACGGGCTCTTTATCGACGCCAATATGGTGAAAGATGAATTCGGGGGCATGGGAAACCGTCTCCTCCTTTGCACCGGTCAAGGGCTGGAGTGCGCTCATGTACTTTTTGTTGCAGGAGTTGAGGAGGTCGATTGGGCCAATGACATCAATGGCCTGGTAATCGAAAAGAAGAGCGCCAATGTGGACGGGAGCCATTTTGTGTTTAGTTATGGAAGTGATAGTGTGAGATGGAAGTTGTGAGGATGAGTGACTTGAGAATGGTAGAGTAAAGTGCTGGAGAGATCTGGATCTTATATAACCTTAAATCTGCATGCACGGCGTATCATGAAACTACAAGACGTATATACCCGGCAAGGCTCGGTGTTTAACCATGTATCCTTACTGGCTCGGTATTTGGTACCTAGACCGGGATTAGCGTCATCAACTCTATGAAAGAAGTGAGGATTGGGGGGATGGGTCTGAGGAATCGGAAGTCGGGTGAATGGGAATGAGAAATAGTCCGTGAGGGTTCGGAGGAATAAAAGACATCAATGTGAAACACGTAATGGTTAGTGGAGGTTTCCGGATGGCTTCGGATCGTCAACACGACTATGCAGCAGTTCCTTCAAAAGCGCTACATAATCTTGACCCGGTACGTAAAAAACGCCTACTCTCAGTCCTATCAAATAACACCTACTGTTTTCATAACTCGGAGAAGCTAGAAATCTGAATTTGAAAATGAATTCTCTACGCGAATTTTCGCCTTCGGGCCCTCGCAAGACAATTTGTGAGTTTGAGATAACTTCCGAAGGTCGTCGGATCTTAACAAATTTGACCCGCCCCCGACTTAGCCACGCGTAAGCGGGTAATCAGCCAACAGGAGGTGACTGTCGAATGTGACTGCATTTACTGTCAGTACTGTTATGTTCGCGTTTGAAATGCCTGATTTCAGCTCTTCTCGCAATGCGATTTCCTAACCTAGAGAAATGCAGCGCTGCGAAGGGTGTAGAGTTTGCGAGTAGGGGGGTAGTATTCCTACAATACAAAAGCCCATCAACGCAATTGCTTTCATATGTGTGGGAGAATACTATTCTTAACTTTCCCGCCCCTGTTGAGGGAATGGTGCGGTTTCGGGCGTATGGAATTAGAATCTTGGGATTAGACTCCCCTACCAAGCACGTGGTCAACTACAGTTCCGAAGGTAAGGATTGTGAAGAAGAGCATCTAACAAGACAGATATCACCAAATTGACCCACCCAAACTAGATCATACGTTGTGCTGACACTGATATTATAAATGATATTGAAATTTGTCCCAGAAACGTTGTGTGCAATAAAGGAATGGCTCTCTTTTGATGGGACATCAGTCCATCTAACGTGCCCCTACCAGCGCCGAGGGTTTTGCGTTGAGTTACTAAACATGCGGCCAGAATTTCCCATGAGCCAGTGTTTGCATGGAGAGTTCTAAAAATCCATCAACTTAAGTATAGAATGAGGCATGGTGACAGGCATAGCCGTGATGTCTGTCACTGGATATAGTCGTCCAGGCGTCGCGATTACCCTAGAGATCAATTACAACCGTCATGAAGGACAAATCTGCTTCTTGAGCACAAACATGATGATTGAAAGCAAATTAATATGGATTGGATATAAGTCGAGCCTAATCTTTGATTCATGAAAAAAAGGGAAGGGATTGGTGACTACAGATTCCGGGCTACCATCTTATCACTTCTATGGAGAGAAGATGGGGCAAACCGCAGCCTCTAGTGCTCCGAATGCTCATGAATAGCATTATTGACTGATTCTATGGCCCAGTTGAAGACCTCGGTCGATAATTCTATCTCGAGGATGGTTGTAGTAACCATCAAGGTCAAATTGCGTCACAGTCACTGAAAACTGTGCTTACGAACTTTGAACAGTTTAACTCAGAGCTTGACTAGGATATATGTTCTTCCTATGAACCTTGGAGATATTAATTGAGGGAACGATAATAGTCGTGTCGGGTAGGTAGGTTCAGGGCTGTTGCATCAAATTGCGATCGGCCATGGACTCTCTCAACTCTAGCGACGGCTGATACCTTGACGCAACATTCTTCATGCACTTTCTCAATAAGTTGCGGGCTCACTCTTGAGTCTCTGATCGCTGACTTGAACGTTGTATTTTCGTTTTTGCTTTTTTCCACATAGCCTCAATAGTCCGATGACGTATGGCAAGTTGTTCCAGATTGGTAAGCCCGACAACTCCTTCACCTTGAAATGGCACTTATACTTTCGTGTATGCATTGTTTAATATAGTATACTGTCGATCATGTAACTGGCAAAGAAAAAATCACGTCTCATCAAATCCGTATTCTAGAACTTTCACGGAGCCCGCGGGATAGCCTTGACGTTGATCCTCAAGCACGAAATTGCGTCAGAGCACACCATGCAACGATGAAACTTCAATACCAGGCGAGCATAGGAGTTGTTTGACAACTTTGTTGCGAAACAAAGCAAGGACGAGGATAGGTTGTTAGCTTGGAGTCAAATTTTCCGAACAACCCGAAGCGAGTCGTTGGGAAGTGGCAAATTGTCCATGTTTTCTTTCGTGATTGCGTTGGGGCCTGGACCCTTGAAATCTAGCTTAGCTTTCAGATGAACACCAAGATAACGCGGCCTCGTAGAAATCCACGAATGGCAAATCTCCGAGGAGTGCCTCTTAGTCCCCGTCCTCAAGCCACAAAAAAACAACTACCGATAATTCGCCTCCCTCACACAGACCAAGTAACATTTCAATAGAACATAAAAAACCGAGTCAGGAATATTCATGCCATGCACCGCTAATGACCCTGATCTCTCTCGCATTTTTGCCGAGGTGTTTCAGGATCATTCTTCCAGCCGAGGGACGCCACGCCGTCCATCAAGGACACTAGCGCAGACGCCAAAGTTGAAGCCATCGCCAAACACGGTTAAGCTCCAAATTCTGATAATGGTTTAGTGAGGGACGTTTGCGCAACGAGGGCCACCGTTAGTTACATGGCCGAGAAAAACTGACTCGTGTTGGCGTGCACGCCACTTTGAAGATGCCCTTGTCCAACAGCAATCTGGATGGTTACATGATAGGATCCGAGGTGAGCTGCCCTTGTTGATGTCGTTGCAGGGTCTGATTCCTACTGTATGGTTTGAGCTGGAGCATCTTCTCCAGAGAAACAGTAAGCGAGTGATCGATCTACACGACAGATCGGATTCGCGAGACTCGAGAAGCAATAGCCTTGTCCATCACGTTCAAGTGGGCCATTAGTCACATCTTCCCATCAAAGAATCCGCAATTCTTCTGGTCTCGCGTCTAGAAGTTCTGTCAGACCTTTTCACCTCGGCGTTATTCTGCACCGAACGGG
The DNA here is from genome assembly GCA_002168265.2 of Fusarium euwallaceae. Classification (NCBI taxonomy): domain Eukaryota; kingdom Fungi; phylum Ascomycota; class Sordariomycetes; order Hypocreales; family Nectriaceae; genus Fusarium; species Fusarium euwallaceae. The sequence continues at coordinate 88,447 of NHTE02000045.1, forward strand.
GGCGGTCAAAGCCCCCCCTTCCCGCTGGGAAAAAAAGAATGTGTCAACGCTAGCCTCGGCCGGGAAGGTTCTATGTTCAGGGGCATATCGCCGAGAGCCTCAAGGGCCATCTTGGCATTGCGAGCTAGGATGCAGGACATCCGAGCGTAGGCAGAGACGATGCAGGGGACCCTTTTTTAAACTCAATGGTTTGGCCCAGCTGACTGGGTTGACGTGACATCGCTCTGTGTTGCCCCGAAAGACAAAAAGAAGTCTGGTTCCTGCACTTTCGGAGGCATCTGCATCTGTCAGGATGTTGTTCTTTTGAACATTCTCTTTTGACAAGAGTTGGACGAGTGTTTTCTTGCCCTTTTCACCCTCGCTGGCATCTTCAAATATGGCTTGGGGTGATCTCCCCGTCGAGAGCCGGACTCTAGCCCCCCTCGGATCCGATCTACGCAACGGCTTGACCGCAATCACGGTCCTAGCCTTTATTTCCTTCTTTGCTTCTAGCGGCCTTTTCTTTTACCTCTTGTATAAGCTTGCGACATGGCATTTCTTCATCCGGAATCAGCCGGCCGGTCACATTCAGCAACAAACTGGTACAATACAGAGAGCACTTGACTTTACGCTAGGCATCGATGGAATTTTCACAGACAACAATGCCAACAATGGAGAGAATCAGGGCACAGGGAAGGCGGATGACGAAAGGCCGCGGAAGCGACCCAATCAGTTCCTTATCCTCATCATCAACTTGCTTCTGGCCGATATGCATCAAGGAGTAGCCTTCTTCCTCAACGTTGAGTGGCTACGTAGAGATGCCGTCGTTGTCGGCACTGCGACATGCTACACTCAGGGGCTGTTCGTATCGTTGGGCGATTTGGCATCGAGCATGTTCATCACAGCCATCGCCGTTCACACCTACCTGGCAGTGGTTTCGCGTCGTCGCACCCCTCAGCTAGCACTGTACATAGCCATCGGCGCTATCTGGGTATTCGTCTATGTCATATCCTTTGCGCCTATCGCTGGGACCAGTAACGGAGCCGAGTATGGTGGATTCTTTGTCCGCGCTGGCAGTTGGGTACGTATCACTGTCCCTCATACGAACCGTGACACTGACTTGAACAAGTGTTGGATGAACCGACGATATGAAAACCTACGACTACTGACACACTACCTCTTCATCTTTCTCGCCCTTGGTACAACCTCGATCCTCTACACCATCATCTTCCTCAACATTCGCCGTCAAGCTCGTTCTGGATCCTCCAACGACGATGAAGACAACGCTCAGCTCCAGCTTAGTCGCAACCCTGCCTTCCTCATCTACCCCGTCATCTACGTTCTCTGCACCCTTCCTCTAGCAGCGGGTCGTATCGCAACGATGGCTGGGGCCAACGTTCCCAACGGCTATTTCTGTTTCGCAGGTGCAATGATTGCCTCGAACGGATCTTTCGACTGTCTCCTCTTCGGCACGACCCGAAACGTCATCATCTTTGCATCCAAATACGAAGTCGACTCGAAGGACATTGGCCTAGGAACATTTGCATTCCTAAAAACACCCATGAACCGCCGCTTCGGAAACACAATCTCAATCCAAGGTGGTCACCAGCACGGCGAAGAAAACGTCAACACAGGAGGATGGTGGACATGGTCAAGACGATCCAGCGGGCTTGAACCACGAACGAGGAAGGGTCTGGCACGGACTATAAGTCAAGAGTCACTGCGGGGACCTGCTATTCAGATGGATATGGTCACGTCTGTGGTTGTTGAAGTTGATGATGGTGCTGAGAGGGATCCTAGGTATCCTGATCCTTCGTTGAGTTCTAATCCGTCGCTGAATAGCACTGAGAAGGATTTTACAAAGGTGATAGAGAGGACGTCATATACCAAGTCATAGTAGACAGTTAATAATGTAATTGAACATTAATCAAGTATCAGATCTTCATTTCGTCTTGTATGCCGTGAATGTTATTTCTCTCCTGTGAATTACCAACAGTGACTTGTCACTGATCGCGTTGATAACCCGTGCAATGCTTGCAGTGAGCTCATTCCTCAGGCCCCCCTTCTGGGTCGGTGAAGACTATATCCCTCGTGTCCGATAAAAAAGATGTGGTGGTGAGTTGGGGGGAAAGCAAGCTAGGCCATTGGGGAAGATTTTGTACGTAGAAAAGGGTCAGAAGGCCAACGCAGTCTTGACCTTCACCACCTTCTTCACGCGTGCGCAGAGGCCTTTGAGGGCTATTTTTGCGCGGCGATCTTTATTGCTATGCATTGATTATCTTTTCTTATTACTCACCATCTTGTATGTCTGTTATCCCGGCTTCAACTATAATAAAGAACACATTTCCAACACATCACAGTATCATATCCCAATGCTTATTATTCACTATTGCATTATGCTCACGAGAAAGTACGTGAGATATACCGGACAAAATCTCTAGGAAAGAACAGAAAGTGTATTCTTCTCGCTGTGGTTGGGTGTGTTCTGTCCCTCCAACAAAGAGGTTTGTTCATCACCGACGTAAACGCAAGAGCTATAAGATCTGCCTCTTCGCACCAACAACTCAGACCTCCTTCCAACTCCCCAAAGAGAAGGAAAATTGTCATTCATATCGGCAACGACATAACAACGATAAAAATATCTCAAAAAATCTAGTATCCACACTAAAACCTCAAACCCTCTCACGATGAATCGCCTCCAGATATACTTGCTCATCTCCCACGAGTGGATCGCCCGCCCTCAGGAATACGTCCCCCTCCCCACCCACTGGGCAATCTTCATATCCCCAGACATCAGAGCGGAAGGAACGCTCTTCAACACCCTAGGAGCTCCCTTCTACGGATACACAGTCGACGTAAGGAAGAACATTCGCCCTGTTACCAGTGGGGGAGCTGGCTGGCTGTCCTTGGGCTTGGTGCATGAGTCGAAACTTGAGCGTTTGGAAGAAATCGCCAAGTCTACCCCCGAGCCTGTTGGCAAGTGTCGAGTTTGGGCAAAGTGGTTTGTTGAGAGGTTGGTTGATGAGGGGGTTTTGCATGAAGTTGCGTTGCAGACTTTTGAGGCGGCGCCTAAGAAGATGCTTTGATGAGATATTCACATTTGGCTTGGATGTATGTTGGTATGGGACATTGTTCTCGTGCATGCATGTTTTTTCGCAAGCCAAGTAAGGAATCATCATAGAATCACGTAGACTGTTGATAAATATTGAGTCAAGTTCCATGAGTATTTTCGTGGACCGTCTACCAAGTCAAAGTTGACATCTAAACATCAGTACCCCGATAACTCCCATGGTGACTGTTGAAGTCGAACAGGTTAATTAAACGACTCAACATGAACCCAATCCTTTGATGTGTGTACATTAGTTGAGCTTTGGTCGATTGCCTATATGTTGGTTCATCAAGCTTACACGATTCAAAGCTCACATTGCTGCTCATAATCACAATAGAAATAACGCTATGTCTGTGTTTGCGTTGATCAGCTCTAAATCTCCTCATCACTGATCGTATTGATTATCCAGGAGAGAGTTTGGTAGTGAGACTATTCCATCCCGTCACTCTCTGGCTGAGTGACGACCATCTACTGTGATTAAATGACATCTATAGCAGTATGTTACTCACACACGTAAATACGCATGTATGGTATAAATATTGCATGTATCGTAGACCTAACATCAACCAACGCGAATATTTAATCTACCAAAGATAAATCTCATCACTCAACAACAAAAACAACTGCAACGTCCACCAACACTAGAACATTCTCAAGATGGCCATTACAGTCTGGTTACTCGTCAGCCACGACACCGCAATTATCCCTGGTCAGTGGTCAGTCTTTGTATCAGTGGACAAGACAAGGCCAGGAATTATATTCAACAATTACGGAGCCGCACCGGGGATTTCTATCAACCCATTAGTGACAGCTAGTGCGATCACGCTGGACGTCATCACTAACCCAGGACCCGACTGTTCAAAGAACATGCGAGATATCGCCAAGGCCATCGTTTTGCCTGAGAAACCCCCGGGTACTCCCCCTAGCGTATGATACTTCCCCTTTTGAGAGTGATGCTTGTGCTAATCGGTTGTTTAGGTTGCTGATAGTGAAGTATGGGCGTCCATGTTTATCCAAGGTCTGATTAATCAGAGTTATTTGGGGCAATTCACGATGGAAAAATTGCGGACGGCACGTCAACTGGATCTGAGTGGGCCACCTATTGATGTCTAGTGTCTCACGCTTGTGTTGGCTCACGCAGCCTCACATGGAAGATGGGCATTGTCTGATCCAAGAGTTGATATGTTAATCACACGGGCAAATGCTATAAAACTTGGCTCTCCCGCCAACCTTTTGTCAACCGGCGTTAACCTCTAATCTACCAAAGTGACATTAGTTACAACAGCAACAACTCCAACTTCCATCAAGGCCAGAGAATTCTCAAAATGACTCCCCTTTGCATAATGTTACTCGTCAACCACGACAATACATCTATACCCGGCCAATGGGCAATTCTTGTAGCAAAGGATAGGAGACACAAAGGAACTCTATTCCGTGCTTTTGAAAGAAGATCCCGTGGGATCAATCGTGAAATCAGAAATGACTTTGTCATTGATCGCCGAGAGACGGTCAGTATCATTACCCTAGGCGCTGTCCTTGACTCGGAGGTTCCTCTTCTGGAAGAAATTGCCACTGAAGTCGACATGCCCTGGCCCAAGGGCGCTTGCTCCAAGGTATGATCTTTCTTTTTGGTAAGAGAAATGAGATTCGTGCTGATGATTTATGCAGAAATTTGATTGTCGAGAATGGGTCATTTTGTTTGTTCAAGGGCTGGTCCAGGAGAGCTTTTTGAGGCCCTGCGTAATGGACAAGTTGAGAATGGCACGAGAAATAGAGTTGGACGGTCCAGCTTTACGTGTTTAAGGCTGTAACATCTCATGAAAGCTGGGCATTCATTGTAGAGCATGGCCAGTGGGTAGTAGGTAGTTGGTCCATATGCCGACGATCAAGTAGCCCACCTCTTTATCTGTAGGCGGAATTCTGCCTATGCACTTAAACCATCTTGTTTCACTTCAGTGACCTGTGTCGTAATCGAAATTTAGGTACCTGGATGGCCTCCCGGTTACGACACTGTGCCTGAATTGCCTTGACTCGGATGACTCAGCTTGCGCTATGAAATACCGCCACCCGGCAACCACCGTCGCGTCTCATCTCATCAACAACATCAATCAACCATGAACGAGAAACGACCACTCAATCCCGTCCTCTTGGACGGATCCAAGCCCAAATCGGGACTCAGACGATGGAAGTACCTTTGCATCGGTGTCACTGTCCTTGTCGCGTGGCACTTCCTCATCCCTCACGTGAGGTGCCCGCATCACCACCATTCGCGTCTCACGTATCCCGGTGAGAGCATCACCTGGGAACCATGCGGAAGCATCAAGGATCGACCTTTGGAGTGCAGCAGTGTCGATGTCCCGATTGATCAGTTCAACAAGGATGCTAGCGACAAGACATTTACCATCCCCATTATTCGACTGCGCGGAAAGGACGGGAGCCAGAATATCCTGCTGAACCCCGGAGGTCCCGGTGGTAGCGGCTTCGAGTTTATTCATCGACGAGGCGAACAGCTTAGCACAATTATCGGCGATGGTCTCCACCTTTTGACATTTGATCCTCGAGGTGTCAACTCTTCCAAGCCTTTCGCTTCGTGCTATCCTACCAAGGAGGCCCGCAGGCAGCTGAGCTCGGTGAACAGCGCTGATCTCACTCAAAATGGCCCCGAGATGTATGCCTGGACTCACAACTTTGTCAAGGCGTGCGATGACACGATGGGTGAGTATGGAAAGTACATCAACACGCCACAGACTGCTGCCGATATGAACAGCATTCTAGACGCTGTTGGTCAGAAGGATATGTATTATTGGGGCTTCAGCTACGGTACACTGCTCGGACAGACCTACGCTACTTTATTCCCTGAACGTTCCCACCGAGTCATTATTGATGGTGTCGTTAACCAGTTTAACTGGTACGGAGAACGCATCGATATGGAGGATATGGTCGATACCGAGAATGTCCTTGACGGCCTTTTGAAGGAATGCATCAAGTCTGGTGATGAATGCGCCATGTCATCACTCGCAGACTCTTGGGAAGGCCTCAAGACCAAATTCCTCACCTTCATGAGCGGACTCAAGCAGCAGCCCCTCAACGTTTACGTCAACAACAGCGTGTATGGCCTCTTGGACTACCAGAAGATTTGGTACGGGGCTCTCTTCCCGGTTCTTTACAAGCCGGCCAATTGGTACAACTTTGCCGACCGGATTGGCAAGTTGATGAACGGGAACGCAACTGCCGCCTTGCAGGATTATGGATTGGATGATGGACCCGACGGCGACGATTCCTTCTACACCATCAGTCTTAACGATGGTGTCTCTGGCCCCAAGTACTGGCCTCAGGATCTCGATTCGCTTTTGAACGTCATTGTTCCCTCGTTCAATCGCAGCGTCTTTGCCCAGGATGACCTCGTCTATTTCTTTGCCAAGCAACAATGGCAGATTCCCAAGACGCACAACTACATCCCCCGCAACGGCGTCCAGACCGCCCACCCTCTTCTTATTCTCTCCACTACCTACGACCCCGTCTGCCCTCTCGTCTCGGCACGATCTGCCCGAGATGCCTTTGAAGGTTCCCGAATCGTCGAAGTTAAGGGCTACGGCCACTGTTCTGTTGCAGTTCCATCGCTCTGCCTTGCCAAGCATGCCCGGGATTTCCTTTACCATGGAATCCTACCTGAGAATGACACCAAGTGCGAGGTTGATGAACCATACTTTGGCAAGCACAAGGCGACTACGTCTTCTAAGATCTTTGACACTGCTGAGGATCTGGCTATTCACGTGGCTCAGATGGAGCTGGCCCATGACCCTGACTGGCCGCGACCCCGAGGTCCTTGGTAATGCTGTGGAGGCAGGTAGCTGTATGTGATGTTCACGCTTTGGTCATTGAGGATGATGTAAGATAGCCTGTGTAGTATTCAAATTGCGAATAAGTCTTGATTGAATGACGTGATCCTCTGGCTGTACCTAGGCGTTAACTGTCGGTCAGCCCGGATATAGTCGCAAAGGTCCAAGTGATCGCATCTGAAGAGCTATGACTATTCCAGAAGAGTCCAACACTCGGTTGAGGTGTGTATGAAGCCGCCAGTCGTGTCGTTCAATCTCCGGAGATAACCGTCCTGCAAAGCTTGGCGCATAAGCCTCAATTGCAGACCCCATCCACAAGCAACACCAAGATTGGTCGCGTGGCCCAATGGCAAGGCGTCTGACTACGAATCAGAAGATTCTGGGTTCGATCCCCAGCGTGATCATCTTTTTGCACTTCCACCAAGTGACCACAACACTCTGTCTCCATCTTTTTGATCCTGCTGCGGAAACGAGACAACAATCAGGCTGTGCATCAACTGCCGGCAGTTACATGTCTGACACAGATCAGCATGTTTACGTTACACTCGGCTGTCATCATCTCCACTCTTTGTTATTGTGCAACCTTTCGTGCCTTCCGAATATGATGAGATACTGCGCTCTCTTCACTTTTGGACATTAGGATTGATGGAGACTCTACGAAGGAGGGACTGCCCATCTTACCCTATGACATTGGTCGGCAGCAGGACTGTTCGGCCTCCGAGTAGGCATCCTCCTTCGCTAGTTCATAAAGCCCGGCCAGGCCTCCGCAGTTTTCACAACCTCTGCTCAATAAACTTCTTTAAAAGCTATAGACTTCTTTTCTAATTTCTCAAAGAAATACTTCTTTATTAAAACCTTCTTAAACCCCTTTTTACGCTACTCATTGCAATGCCCAAGTCATCCAGAATGAAACTATCCTACAACATCCCCACCCTATACCGCCTGCTATTTCTCTACCTCGAACCATTGCTCGCCATCGGCGCCGCAATACAAACACACTTTGCTCCCAAAATCTTTTTGAACACCATGTCCCAGACGAGCGAGTATGCGCCGGACAATCAGGTCATTTACGATCAAGTTGCCGCTCTTTATACCCTCTTTGCTTTCAACGAGGCTGTCCTCTTAAGACTGACCAACGACATTCGCGTGTGGAAGGGCGTGTTTATTGGTATTTTCATCTGTGATATTCTCCATTTGTATGCTAGTTGGGCTTCTCTTGGTGCGGATGTGTTTTGGAATCCGAGTGCGTGGAGGGTTGAGGATTGGGCGAATTTGGGGGCGCTTTGGGGATTGGGAGTTGTTCGAGTTGCTTTTCTAACTGGCGTCGGGCTCCGGCAGACTGGCAGTTTTGTTCATACACTGGGTTACGGATTATGGTATGGAGATTGGCTACCTTGGAATCGAGGCATCTGACAAGGCTTCCACGGCTTACGTTGTCGCTATTTGTTGCAGATTCTTCCCACGTCAGACCTAAACTTTACTCAAACAAGATCTTCACAGTAAAATACCATGGAGCTTTTTCGTTCATCAGATTTCACTTCGCATATTGAAGAGCTGATACGTCGGAACAGGGTACCAGGCCTCTCCATCGCGATTGTTCAGAATGACCAGGTCGAGTCTGTGGGGTTCGGGATGGCCTCTGTTGAAGATGACAAGCCATGCACAGCTGACACACTGTTTGACATTGCATCATCGTCAAAGTCCTTGACGGCCGCCTCGATCGCACTGTTGGTTGATGACAATGAGAATTATCCTGAAATCCAGTATGATTCTGTCATGTCCGAGTTGTTGCCCGACGACTTTGTCATGGCTGAGAATGAGTACACAAAGGGCATCACTATTGATGATATTCTTGGACACCGAACTGGAATGCCTGGGTAAGTATACTCTTCAGGATCAAAGAATTTCACTCATAGGCTTCTAGACATGACGAATCTTACATGGGAGAGCACTCAACGCAGCCAGACAACGCAAGGTCCATCACCCGAAACCTGAGAAATCTTGCCCCCGCTGCTCCTCTGCGTTCAAGATATCTTTACTGCAACATGATGTACACCGTCGCGACGCACCTGGTAGAGGTGAAGACGAAGAAAACGTTTGCCGAATTCTTGGAAGAGCGCTTGTTTCAACCTCTTGGCATGGACTCGAGTAGTCTCCAACCCGACGGCGTCAGAGCAAAAGGGCTTGGTGAAAGACTAGCCAAGGGACATATTTGGGATAAGAAAACCTCGTTGTACCGCGAAATCGAAGCTAGGAATTGTCCCGAGGGTCAAGGCGCTGGCTCAGTGGTCTCAAGCGCCAACGACTTGATCAAATGGATCAAAGCCCTGATCAACCAAGAAAAACCTATCAACGGAAACGTGTACCAAGGTCTCATCAAAGAGCGATCCTCTAGAGAGCCCAAAGGTGGAAAACTCAAGCCTCATACGTCTCCGATAAAGTACACTGCTGGAATGGAAGTTTACTGGTACCGTGGTCATGCAGTCTATGGTCATAATGGCGTCGTGTCTGGCTTTGGAAGTCGTTTTATTTTTCTTCCAGAGTTCAAGTTTGGCGCTGTTGTTCTTGGAAATTCGGAGGGGACGAATTCTGTGGCTGCACAGCTGTTTCGGGATCTTATCGACGAGGTTGTTGGTGTCCCGAGAGAGGAGCGGACTCCTCTTCTCAACATACAAATGACAGCGAAAAGTCAGCAAGGGGCAAAGGCAAAGAAGAAAGCGCAGGGCAACCAAAGCAATGAAGAAAATAAGATGGCGAAAAAGCCCAGGGAGAAGAAAAAAGAGAAAGGAAGCCGAAGCACGCAACCACAGACAAGGCCCCTCGATCAATACACAGGTTACTACTGGAATGCAGGATACCATGGTATGAATGTCGAGATCAAGGACGACGCGTTGTTCATCGACGCTACGGACCGCTCGATGGCCTTTACTCTCACCTTTGAGCATGAGAGAGACCAGACGAGGTACACGGCGCATCTATCTGATTTTTGGGAGGGAGGTGATGACTTGATCTCGGCCGAGTTTATATTCGATGGGGATAAAGCCGTTAAGATGGGATTGGACTTGGAACCTCTCATTGGAGATAAGATTTGGTTCGAGAGGAAAGATTAAGTAAAAGTGTCAGTTTAGCTTGCGAAGCGAGTCTATGTTATGCATTTGCCTGATCTATCATCCTCGCTGGGAATATGAATTCATAAAAGCCTGTCCTACCCCATACCCTGTCTCTGCGCCCATCATTACAGCCCCAGGTGAAGTGAAACCATAGTTTCCCTGATTGTTTATCGCGCTTTCCCACACTTCCAACGGAATCGTGTTTAACCTCGACCCTCCCTTTGTCTGCGTGCTCTTCCTCACACCACTCCAATCACTATGCCTAATCTGCTTCTGCGTCCTATCAACAATAGTCCTCGTAATCTCAACAACATCCTTAGTATTCGCATCATGCTGACGGCGTAATTCAGCTAATTGCGTCTGCATAATGGCGGTTTCCTCCAGACATTTCTCATAAGTGCTGATGAGATTCCATTCCTTTAGGCGATCCATTCTCTCGGTGAATTGCTCGATACGAAGTGTTTTTGCTTTGATCTTTTGACATATGCTGCATGGTGTTGGTTTGTAGTTGCATTGGGAGACGAGTTTTAGACCGCAGGTTTCTCCGACTCGACGTTCTTTGTGGCAGCGTTGTTGGAAACCGGCCCATTTCCAGTAACCGCAGGACCAAACGGATTGATTGAAGAAGCACATGGTGACAGTAGTTGGTTCAAGGTAAAAAGAAAAAACGACTTGCTGTGCCGCCGGACATGGTGTACCTCTCCCGGGGTTTAAGTATCCATGCATCTTTCGAACCGCAATTTGCCCATGCGTTAGTTGATTCCTCTTCTTGGTATAGACTGAAGTGTTACAGGGGGGCATGGATGTTCCACACACCCATCACCCCACTGCAGAACCAACAATGTTTAGAACCAACACACACACGGCAAATCAGACAATTTTGGAAATGTGACCCGTTTTGTTGTTGGTTCGGTAAAAAACCCCTTTTTTTATTAGGTCTGTGCATGTGATGATACAGGACATACGAGGCCTTGGACCTTTGGTGTTTACAGGGGGGTTATTTCCACCCCCAGCGTCTTGACACTTTTACAGGGGATCTTGCGCTGCCTGAGTCTGTTGGTTCATGTCCCAACCACCTTGTCTGTCGGAACTCCATGTTAAAGCCAAGACTCAGGGTTCATGCACGCCATCACTACCGATTATAGCATAGCATTAGTTTCTAAGAGTAGATATGACGCGGCGATCTGAGTAGGTTCAATTGAAGTCTTTTGGCGACGCCGATAAGAATGACCCTTGACTGTTAGTGCCAATCGGGTTGGTATCCGAGGGCCTTATGATCTACCACAAACACCAATGCGGGGTGATAAGCAGCATCGCTCTCCTCCTACAATCACTTAACTCCTCTTGTTTCCCTACGAAAGTATCGTACTGAGTCATTCTTCCGACCTGTCATCGCTACTAGTTCCACAGAGACCACTTTTCCAAACACTCGATCATGTCGACGGACCCGAACCAGAGCCTCACCATCACAGCCCAGTGCCTCTGCAAAGCGCACTCTTACTCTACCTCCGTCTCCAGCTCTAGTCTCCCTTTCCAAGGATCGATATGTCACTGCAAATCCTGCCGACATGTCACCGGAGCCATGTACACTAGCCATATCAAATGGCCTGGCCTGACTCGCGAGATTCTTAGTTCTAACCTGACACGGTACGAGTTCTCGTCATATGTCAGCTTGTTGTTCTGCGGGATATGTTCCAGTCCGTTGTTCTGGGAGGAATATTACAAGGATAGGCCTGAGGTGCTTGATGTTTTTACTGGAGCTTTGGATAATGTTCCTGTAAAGAACTTGATCACCTTTCCGGATCAGATCTTTGTGGGAGATACTGAGGATGGTGGTGTTTCTCAGTGGTTGCAGAACGTGAATCAAGATGGCAAAGAGTCTAGGTGCTGGAAAGCAAGAGCTATCAAAAGTGAGACATTCGATCACGACGGACCGACGCTAGTGGACGCATCGAATGAGGATCTCAAGAGTTCAAGGGACATTCCCATACAGTGTCGTTGCAAGGGAGTTGACCTTGTTCTTCGACGGTCCCCAGACGATTTCTCAGCCGCTGCAACCGGCTCACTACCATTTTTCATTGATCCAACAGCGCACAAACACCTCACGACCTTTGATGCATGCAACACTTGCCGCTCTGTGTTTGGAACCGAGATCGTCAACTGGACCTTTGCTCTACTCCGACAAATCTACTTTGCGAACGACACGGAGCAGTCTGGTTTTCCACAATCAGCGCAAGAGCTTGAAAAGGCCGTCTCAAGCTCCGATAGAGATACTCGCCTTGGAACCCTGACACTATACAAGAGCTCGCCAGACGTTCAACGGTACTTTTGCTCTCGATGCTCCGCCTCCGTCTTTTACGCTGTCGATGATCGGCCTGATCTCGTTGATGTGGCGGTTGGTCTACTCGATGCGCCGGAGGGGGCAAGGGCAGAATGTGATTTGATTTGGAACCTTGGCTCAAGAGTTGGTGGCGAAGATGATGTTGCTGGTGGATGGCGGGAAGGATTTGTTAATCGGGTTAAGGAAACGGCTGAGAAGTGGAGAGTTGATAGGGGTTATCCCAAGACTTGGAGGAGACTTGTAGCAGAGGAGAGTGCTTGAGGGATACTTTGGCGGACTGGCAGAAAGCGTAGGTTGGGGCACGATATTTTCCTGGCAAATTGTAACGAATCTGCACTTGTGTTTACTGTATCTCATTCATATTCTCGTCATCAGTAACATCTCCACCAGAGTGAAACAGCCACACTGTGTACCTCATACTCTTGCACTAATGTTCCATCTCCCTGGCAAACGGACTCCGCGACCGAATCTTGCGACCAAAGAAATACAACAACCAAGGAATAGTAGTCAACAACAATCCAAGACCACCAAGCAAACCTCCCGTACCTCCCAACGTCAAGCTCGAGATCATCCTCGCCGTAATCAGAGGAAACACACCTCCCAGAAGATTCCGGCAGAGACTCTGAGCCGCTAGAGCCGACGAGGCGTATTGATGATAGGTATCGGCCAGGTAATTGAAGACGGCTAGATAAATACTGAAGATACCCATTGTGCAGGATCCCACGGCTAGTGCTGGTGAAACCCATGATACGCTGGTTTTCGCGCTGAATCCGAACCAGAATAAGCCGATAGGTAATAGAATGGATTGTACGCAGGGAGAGAAGAGACGTTGTTCGGGTGTGCTTGATGGGGCTTTGTGAGGAAAGACTCGTCGGACAATGGGCTCTTGAACGAGTGCCAAAAAGATGCTGAGGATAGATCCAACAATGACAGCTGTGTAAACTGCTCCCACTTGGGTACTGTTGAAACCATACACGCCTCTAAACACAATTCCAATACTGCTGAATTGCATGTACAGAATAGCCCAAGCGAAAGAGGCCCAAACAGAGAACCAAAAAACAACAGACTCTGTGACAAGAAGCTTGAGAGGAAACGCAAAGCTTCGCCAGATGATGCTGATATCGAGGTGTAGCGCTTCTGCAACGGAGGGAGAAAATTGCACGATGGCCCCAGTTGCTGTTTCGTACTGCATGATATTGAGTTCTTTGCACATACGTCTCAAGAGGACGTTGCTGCGTGTTTCTCCAAAGAAGAGGAAGAGAACTGCGGTCGTGGCTCCGATGGCGATGAGTTGGAGATAAAATATCCATCTCCAACCTAAATGATCGACGGCTATTCCACTGACTAGTGGTCCAAAGCCTGTGCCGACCATGATTGAGAGAGAGTAGAGTGCCATGGGTGTGTTACGGTCTTGTTTGTGGTAAAGGTCGCTCACGACACCACCCGTCAGCGTCGCAAAGACGGCTGCACCACATCCGGTGACGAATCGGGAGACCAACATGCCGGGATAACTATCCGTGAGTGCGCATCCCAAGGTTCCGAGAAAGAAGATGATTCCAGAGCCGACAAACACCCAGTATCGGCCATGCAGTTCGCTCACGGGCGCAAGAATCATAGGCGTACACCCAAAACCACCCACAAACAGGGTAATACCCGCGTTGAACGCCGTATCTCCAACATTCCACTTCCGCCTCAACGGTTCCGAAGCAAGAGCGTAAGCACCAGCAGAGTAAGCGGCAAGCATGGAAGCCATGAACGTTCCCGAGAGAATGATGATTTTCTTCTTGGTAGACCAAGTAAATGGCGATTGAAACTTGGATAGATCGATCGGTGCATTGTCTTTAACGGCAACGTCTATTTGACGAGATAGGAGGAATTGTGGGAGTGAAAAGTCTGGGTTGAGAGAGTCGAGACCAAGTTGTGCTTGAACCAGGTTTGAGCCGTCATCTGAAGAGTCATCAAGAGAGGGGTTCCTGTCGTTGGGTTCCATCGCCAAGCCTTTCTCTGCTTGCCCAAGAGGAGTCTCTTTTGTCGGCTGGTCTGGAAATAAAGAAGTCATTTTGATCATGTAGTTGTCAGAAACAAAGTCAGTAAGATGGAAACTCGGTTAAAGATAAATATTGTCGGCAACGATTCGGTAAGAACTAGAACCTTTGCCAGCCGCTAGTTAGACATTTCGGAGTTTGAGAGGCATGCCAAGACCCGAGGATGCAATGTTCGGATTGAGGTAGCCGACGTGTCGATCGCGCCCTAGTCTTGGCTGGCCGGGGAGAGACGGACTACTCCGGTCGTTGGCTTTTGTTGGTTAGTCAGGATCATGCAGAGGATGAAGTCAGACTCTGATCACTTGGATGAGATGAGAGTGAAAATTTTCTCTGTGTTTAATACTTTTTAGACTAATTCTTTTATTCAAGGATTAAAAGGCTTAAATTGGAGGGCCAGTCTGAAAAAAGTTCTTTCCTTTCTTCCTCGTATCTTATGTCGCCTGGGGGCACCTCTTTCCAGCCTCTAGAGGGCACCTGGAGATTGATACAACTACACCTTACATGCCGGTCTTCCAGAAATGTTTGCTAGAGTTGTCGTACATATCATTTCTGCTTGCGCCGTGAAGATGCTGCGATGCTATCTTGATCGTGGAGTGCTTTGGTCTTGAATCATTTGTAATTCTGTATCGGCTTGGAAGCCGACAGATTAACTAATCAATCGGGTTCTGGACCCGGAGTTGTCTCGGGAGCCATCGTGAGGCTCAAGGAGGATGTATCTATAAAAGGAAGGATCATAAGAAGGAGAGAAAAATATTGAAGAACCAATCCAGTTCACCGAAAGACACAACAATTAGGCTAAATCTGGATCATGTCGACACCGGCAGCAGAACCGACACCTCAAATCCCAGCTCTCAACCTCTTTTCTCTCAAAGGCAAAAATGCTTTTGTCACAGGAGGATCACGAGGTATTGGAGCCGCTATCGCCATTGCATTGGCTGATGCCGGGGCCTCTGTCTGCATCGCCCAGCGTGATACGACCAACACTGATACAGCTGATGCTATTCGGGCTAGAGGTGTGAAGGCAGAGATCATTCCGTGCGACCTGGGTGACATGGATGCAGTCAAAGGTGTTTTTCAGCAGGCGCTAGATGTCATGGACGGACGAATCGATATCCTCGTCAACTGTGGTGGCATCTTGAAGAGAAAAGAGGTCTTATCAGTTTCAGAGGAAGAATGGGATGTTGTAAGAACCAAGATGACCCCTTCATATTTGCTAAAACTTACACATAGCAGGTGATGGATGTCAACCTCAAAGCACTATTCTTTCTCTGCCAAGCAGCCGGACGACACATGGTTCCTCGAAGATCAGGAAAAATCGTCAACATAGCCTCCATCAATAGCTTCATAGGGGGCGAAAACTACGCACCGTACTCATGCTCAAAGGGCGGGGTATCACAGTTGACAAAGGCTCTGAGCAATGAGTGGGCAAAGCACAATGTCCAAGTCAACGCCATCGCGCCAGGATATGTGGCTACAGATATGTAGAAAATATTAATGTGATTTGGGGATCAAGGTGTTAATTTATGTCTTTACAGGAACACTGCATTGCGGCCGAATGCAGAGGTGACAGCGGCTGCGATAACTGGCTGTCCTGCTGGCAGATGGGGCACACCCACTGATTACGCTGGGCCTGCCGTGTTTCTCTGCAGCGATGCCTCCCAATATGTGACGGGAGAGGTCCTCGTTGTAGATGGCGGACTACTAGGCAAATAAGATATATACAAACGTTGATAATCGGGTAGTAAAGTTCTCTAGTGTCCGAATCATCTGACAAATTGCATTTCGACTTTTTCCTAGAAACTCGTATTTTGCCCTAATCGAAGCGAGTTACAAAACCCTTGCCAGCGACGATCCCTTCACCGTCATTTCGACCTAACTCCAAGACCAGGGGAGGCTTGTCTTCACGTGACTTTCTATGTCACATCATTTGTGATAACGACGCATCCCCCCCCGCGCCCACGTCACCCTTCTCCTCTTCTGCAGCCCTTCGACCAAACTCCCGGAACCGTTTTTTTGCTTCTGTTGGTTACAAAAGCCATGTCATCTCCTAAATCACCTCCCAAGTCCGCTTCTCCTAGGTCGCCTGAGAGCCCTGAAGCGGCGGCGGCTCCGGCTCCGCACGCTGATGATAATATTGAGGCTGTTGGTTGCCAAGCATTTTGCATGGTTCCCCGCTTGGGTTCATGTTGACTGATCGCCATTTCTTGCGCAGGATACGGATAGCGACTCTGCTTACTCTGTAGGGTAAGAGGATGTTGGAGATGCGGTTTTTGAAGTGTTTGTTCTAATGTGGTGTATAAGTGCTGTCACCGATACTGAATCGTTGAGGTCTTCTATTCTCGATTATAAATGGGAGAATGGTAGAAGATACCATTCTTACGGCGATGGCACCTACTGGCAAGTAACCAGAGCTCGAAAGAACCTGATTCTGTGTTCTGACCTTGGAGTAGGGGACCCAATGACGACCGCCAGCAAGAAGCTGAAGACTTGATGTGAGACCTCTTCAAAGTGCGTGTGTTGGCCTTTATCTGACTCGAAGTTAGTCATGAGCTATTTCGGATCGTGCTTGACGGGAAACTTTATAAGGCTCCTATTGGAGACCGCCCACAGGTCTGTCTTGAGTTGCTTGATTCAAATTTTGTAACAACTGACGAGAAATAGGACGTTCTAGATATCGGCTGTGGCACAGGTATCTGGGCTATGTAAGCTCTCACCATCACCTACTCTTCCCAAGAGGGTCCTCGTTAACTCCGTCTAGTGAAATGGCAGACATGCACCCAGGTGCCGAGGTCGTCGGTGTCGATCTATCGCCTATCCAGCCAAACTTTGTCCCACCTAACTGCAAGTTCGAGGTGGACGATATCAACAAGGATTGGACCTTTCCAGAGAACAAGTTTGACTTTATCCATATTCGTTACATGACTGGCACTGTGCCAGACTGGACCGAACTCCTCAAGAAAGTCCAGAAGTGAGTTTCTTTGACTAAATGGTATATTGGCCGTGTTCTAATTCTAGTATAGGCACCTCAAACCTGGCGGTTGGGTAGAGCACGTTGAACTCTGGGGCGACGCCAGATCAGACGATGAAACCCTTACTCCCGAATCTCCTCTCAAAACATGGGTCAAGATCTTCAACGAGGTCGGCGAAAAGATCAACAGGCCATTTTTCTGGAACCCAGTCGACCCCTTCAAAGAAGCCGGCTTTACCAATATCACCGAGGATAAAGTCAAAGTTCCGATTGGTACTTGGCCAAAGGATAAGAATCTTAAGCAATGGGGTGCTTGGAATCGACAGTTTCTGTTGCAGGGTCTTGAAGGGTTCTCTATTCGTAGCTTGACTGAGCTCTTGGGCGTAAGTTGGACTTGATCCTCGGTATAGTGGATATTGAGCTAATGTTGCTGTGTAGTGGGAGTATGAGAAGGCGCAGATGTTTTTGGTCGATATGCGCAAGGAGATTCTGAGCCGAGATGTTCATTCTTATGTTCTGGTGTAAGTTGACCTGTCCTCTCATACTAAGACAGAATGCTCACTGCGACTAGAACTACCGTCTATGGCCAAAAGCCCGAGGCCTAAGCAAAGGAAGTTCCCCCACTGGTCTAAGAGACATTGGCTATTGTCTTTCTTTCGGTCCTGCATTTTAGAACCAGCACGAAATCTGTGGTTATCTTTCGACGGCATATAGAACATACTTCTAAGCGGTCGGACAATCATTCTTTTTATCGAAGTTCGTGTGGCGAGAAAGATGTTTGACGTCGATTTCCTGATTGCATTGGAACCAAGGGGTTTCCCTTTCATAGCGCCGCATTCTCATATAGTAGCGAGTCGATATATATCAAAAGCAATATCACATTTTTGTTCCCTAATTTTGCAAGAGGAGACACCAGTTTCCGGAAGAGGTTTTAATGTCTTGTGTTTACGTCAACGTTTATTCAAGTCCTTATCAATGCTCCGTTGCGCCCAAAGTAGCTAGGTAGCAAGGGTGGTTGAGGTTGTCTTGGCCCCTGCAATAGGCTATCCGAAGTGAGTCACATCGCAAAGTCTAATTTAATGAACACGAGCTCACAGCCATTGGTTGAAGAGCCTAGGCAACGACAATCGGCGCGGTCAAACCCTTGATCCGCAAATTACTGGTCAATGCAGAGTAACAAGCGTCTCCCCACCATCGCCAGAACTTGACAATAACATCCATCATGAGTAGACGAGGCCAGGGCAGTGCCCCTAAGCAGTGGACAAGAACTAGTGTCCCGAAAGTGAGAACAGGCTGTTTTACTTGGTAAGTCATCAATGGCCTACCATATCTGCTAAAAACGAGTGCTAATTGTAAATAATGGCAGCAAGTGAGACCTCATCCCTCAAGTACTTGGTTCAAAAGAAGTCTTGATACTAAAACGATTCTCAGAAAGCGCCATCTGAAGTGCGATGAGGAAAAACCGGCCTGCAAAAGATGTCGGAAAGCCGGGTTTGAATGTGATGGCTATCGATCGGCCCCATTGAAGCAAGAGATGATGATGCTGCCGACAGTGCAGTATCATCGATTTGGTGATTTTTCAGTCTCACCTCTTGAAGAGATGGCACTGCACCACGCCATATCCTACACCGTCCAACATCTGGGAGATTTGGCTACTCGACATGACTTTTGGTGCATCAATGTTCCGCGTACAAGTCATGGCGTGTCGGCGGTGCGTCACGCTCTTGTTGCCCTGGGTGCTGCACATTGGTCTTTTCTATCACGACAAAGCTCGGCTCTTCACTCTTTACGGGAACAGCAATGCCTTGGGTTGTTCCTGAAGCACTATAATCTTGCGATTCGACACCTTGGACCGAGTATGGCTAATGCTGCGCCACAAGACATGAGAACCATCCTTATGTGCTGTCTCATCTTCATCTGCGTTGAGAACATGAGAGGCCGTTATGACGAGGCGTTGAGACACTTGAAAGCTGGGTTACGTTTGCTCATTTCTCTGAGGCCAACGTCGCGAGTAGCGACTTTGAGACACTGGGGCGTTTGCGGAACTGACACTCGTCAAGATGTCACCGATGATATCCCCCAAGATGATGAACTTGACAGCCTGGCCTTGTTATTCTCACGGTTGGCATTGGATACATCTGTCCTGACAGATGGAGATGTTGTCTCACACTTGGAAATGCTCGGTCAGCCAGAGTCTATTCAGTTCCCTGTTTCATCTGGTTCTCCTATGCCATTTTCGACTGCAGCCGCAGCCCGAGACGAATTGCATCGATTCGAAATATTCCATGATATTTATTACGAACGCGTCTTTCGAAAGAATGCCCCCAACACCGATGGGCCACTGGAGTTTGACCAAGAAGACAAAGACATATATCGGATGCTATACCATCAGTATCAATGGTGGCGTGTATGTTTTGACTTGTACGTCGAGACACGCAGGAACTCGGCCACACCGGAAGAGAAGGACTTGATTGCAAAGCTTCGGCTTAATCAATTGACATGGAATGCACTGTTCAAACAGGACCATTGGTCACTGGACCTTGACCCTATCCTTGTTCCTGGCGAATTAGAAGCTATCGTTGAGCAAGCAGAGACCATCGCCTGTTCCACAAGCACCCGAAACCATCCCGTCTTTACGTTTGATGCAGATATTATTCCTTCATTGTCGTATGTTGGGGCATTTTCGGATGACCCGGATCTCTTGCGCAGGCTTGTCAAGGTGCTTAGGAAACTGAAGGTTAGGGAGGGCCCGTGGGATAGTGATGAGTTGGCCGAGATATATGAGGGAGTATTGGTTGCTCGGGAACAGTATGGACAAGTTATATCTGGGTATCCAGGTGGTCTGTTGTCCGTGGCTGAAGCGCTTGCTGCCCTTGGATTGCCGTGTGTCAAGCCAACGAACTCGATACTAAGACTTTCCAGTTCTATCAAGGGATACAGTATAGGCGGAAATATTGATGTAGTATAGTGTAATTACAGAGATTGGAAAAGCTCAAGTAACTAATCGACGTGATGCATCTCTCCTTCATTCTCTAGACCGCGTATCTGACAAGCGGATTCCTGTCACCCATGTCCAGCAGCTGCTTATCCGTATACTCTGCTCTTTCTTCGTGCTCCTGCTTCTCATCACGCTTCTTGCTGATGTGCAGCAACACGCCTCGCATGACCAAGGTGGCCAGGATAGCTGCAACCACCAAACCGAGGGAGAAGCCGTAGCCTAGCCAGTAATGGGGAGCTTCCCTAGCGAGGAAGATGTTGGAGCCTGGAAAGGGTTGAGTTAGTAACAGTTAAGATCTGATTCCGATATGAAATCTTACCAACAGCGCCTCCGAGGTTGCCAAATGCCATGAGGAATGCCATGCCAACTGCTCGCTTCCAAGATGGTGCCAGGTTATTAGCAGTCCACGAGATGATACCGATAATTGCAGGATATAAACCACCAGTGATGCAAAAGAGCATGGCATAGGTGAGGCCGGGATATCATGGATGAGGAATAGCTAGGAGAGCGATGAAGCCGATGGTGGAGACGGCATAAGGGCCGACGATGAAGGGCCAAAAACCTCATCCGTCACAATCTCGGCGTCTGGCTTTGGGTTCACAAAGACAGTAGGCTCGATGTAACATCCCTTATCACCAATCGTCTTTCCTCCAACAGCAAGTTCGGCATCGTTTTTAGCCCTCTCAATCATTCCCTTGACTCTGTCGAATGCTAGCTTATCCACCAAGGGACCATAAGCCACGTCGGGATCCTCTGGGTCGCCCATATGCTTCAGAGCATCACCCATCTTGGCGACGTACTTCCTGATGAATTCATCGGCAATTGTCTTTTGAACGTAGACTCTAGATGCTGCGATGCACACCTGTCCAGTTCTAGCTATGATGGCCTTGATCGTCCACTCCAAGGCATTCTCAAGATTGGCATCGTCAAAGATGACAGCAAGACCCTTGCCTTGAACTAATCAGAACTGGTGCCATGAAACAGCCGTTAGTAAGGCACTCACCGAATTCCAGTGTCACACGCTTCAGGTTGCCCCGAGCCCCAGCAACCTGAATCTTCTTCCCAGTCGCCACGCTCCCTGTGAAGCTGATCTTGCGGATGCGCATGTGCCTTGCAAGAAGCACGCCTGACTTCCCAGGCCCGCTGATGATCTGGACTACTCCCTTGGGAATACCGGCCATTTCTATGAGAGAGCCAAAGGCAAGGGTTCCGAATGGTGTCTTCTCGGAGGGCTTGACGATGACCACGTTGCCCGTGACAAGGGCTGGGCCTATTTTGTGAAAGGCTGTGGCGATGGGGGAGCTGAATGGGCAAATCGCCGCGCAAACTCTGCCAGTTGATTCAGCACAAAGGAGAAAACATGTCTTGAATAGTGTCTTACCCCAAAGGCTCATGCCGAACCAGTTTAACAAAGCCATCATCATCAGGCATGTATTCACCCTTGAACTTGTCACACCAGCCAGTTATGTCAAGTCAGTCAGGCATCATAGATATAGCTCTTGTGTCATTAGTTTACCATGTATCGGAGTCCGTTAACAATATAGTTCTTTTCCCTCGTCGGAATGAGCGAGATAGGATGACCACCAGTCCGTGTATCCAGGCGGAGAAGATGCTCTAGATACTCCTCCATAATATCAGCCAGCTTGTTTAGGCAGCGGGCTCTCTGTGCAGAGGTGAAAGGGGCCCACTCCCCTTTGAAAGCCGCTTCTGCATATCGCACCGCCGTATCGACGTCTTGGACATCCCCCACGGGCACCTTGTCAGAGACAACAGTGTCATCTTTGGGGTTGTAGACGGTGAAAACTTGGCTTGTGCTGGGCTTCACATACTCTCCATTGATCCAGAACTGGGTCAGCTGGGAGGGTGCTGGAACTGTGAAGGGAACCATTTCGAATGAGATTCGACGAGTCTTTGTCCCAGAGTCTTGACAAGGCCTCTCAGTTGGTGAATCATATATTCCA
The DNA here is from genome assembly GCA_002168265.2 of Fusarium euwallaceae. Lineage (NCBI taxonomy): Eukaryota > Fungi > Ascomycota > Sordariomycetes > Hypocreales > Nectriaceae > Fusarium > Fusarium euwallaceae. The sequence continues at coordinate 110,797 of NHTE02000045.1, forward strand.
TCTACGTCTTTACGCTTGCCAGACCCCCGCTTTCGGGACCTTGGCGATTAATCATCACAACTTAGATATCAGAAGATGGAGGTTCGGTTCATCGGACGGACCTCCGTCCGACGACTCATCCAGCTTCCGGACCCATGAGATTGCTATGACCTCGGCGTCGGCCGGATATGTTCACCCAACCTCCCGAGCTAGAAACCGCGGCTGCCCGTTATCCGAAGGACTTTCCCCTCCATCAGGGTTTATGTCACAACTCCCTAGACTATCTGTGTCGGCTTGCCACAAGACATCCTGTTTCCATGTTAGATCTAGAACACGCATTTCACGAGGTCAACTCTGCTTCAGCGCTGTTGTCAAGTTGATAGAACTTGTCCAAAAGAAAACTCGATTATCTATGATGCAATACCAGCTCCAACTCCAAATAAATACAAGTAGTAAGTGTTGAAAGGAAATTTTGATGTCCTGAGGGTTGGTGTTTGGGCATCAATGTTGTTAGAAAAATCCACAGAAAAAGGAAACCGGAGTATATCCCTCCAGAGACGTGATTGAGACCAAAAGCAAAACAGTCCATGGCGCTCCAATGCGTCACGCGTAAGAGCAGAGCAATGCGTGGTGCTTCAGCCTAATGACTAGACTTCGGTGTAAACTGCACCCGCCGGTAGATCGAAGCGCTTACGCATCGAAAGATGGTGCTGGTAGATGGCCTGACCGTACGGGCTCACGGATCTTGACCAAGTGTTGAGCGGAAGAAGCTCAGTCGAGCGGCAAATTGCCCGATGGTCGTCATTCAAGCTCATCATGGCCAAGAACCACAGCGCGAGGTTTACAGTCAGGACGTTGTCTCCAGACGCGTCCCATGGGATAGCCTGCCACTCAACTTGAGACAACCTGGATGTGTTACCTCTGGACAGACGAATAACCACAACCTCGCTGCTGGTGAGTACAAAACCATAACGAGTGTTTGCATTGTTGCAGTAGGTGACGAGCTGGCCGATTGGGCGCTTGGCGATGTCTGGATTGTCTAATAGATCACTCGACTGCCACTGCTTGGCAAATTGGACACAACCAAAAAGAAGCGTCTCTTCATTGTCAGTGCACAACGCTAATGGCGGATAATGGCCTTGCACGGCCGGTGATGGGCGAAATATCATGGTTGGCAGATGACGCCCCAGCCGGATGCCAATGTGTCGAGCACCCGCTTCTATGGTGTACTCTAGAGCGGGGAAAATATAGCGCTGTCCGATCATCTTGAGATCAGCGAGGCTTCTCATACTAGGGGGATCTGTTGGTGCGTGGTTCTTGACCTGAACTTGTTCGTTCAGGATATCTCCGTACGCCTCCATGAGCGTCTCCAAGTTGAAATCGGCCCATTGGGTCACTTCGAAACTGGTGATGGGGGCCGCAGTCCTGCCTAGTGGCGCGTTCTTTGGTGGACTTGACTCATCTCGAATCGGTGGGTTGGCCTTGGTGAGAATGGCCTGCAGGGACTCGAAAGGGGCAATCCCGGGAGACATGAAGAAATGGATGACTGCAAGAATGCTGGACGCCATGGTGTTCTGGGGCGGCGTTACGGCTAAGATAGGAAGAAGGTTTGGGCAGTGCGGGAGAAGAAATGAAGAGGATGCGATCGATGCCGATTCAGTGACAAGTTTGGGTATGAATTGATCGTCTAGGATGGAGGTGAAAGTAAGTATTTTATATTCAGACCACATCCATAATCTGACTCATCATGAACTGAAGGGGAAGTACAGTGCTTGAGTCATCACTCTGTCTGTCTGTCTGTCCAAAGAAAGGAGGTGCCCTATGATAGTCATACGGAGTACTCAACACTCAAAGAGTTTTGTCTTGCCAGCATTCTCCACGTAGGTAGACAAGGTCTAAGATGGAAAGCTCCCCGAATCATCAACATGTGTTTGGCTTACTGGTTTGACCTTTGCCTCTAGCCTACGCAAAGCTGAAAGGCTCCAAACCTACCGACCTACGTGGCCATGTTGCTGCGAGCTGCCGGCTGCCTTGTTGCAAGACATGGAACCAAGCATTTGGCAATAAAAGGGAGAGAAAGACAAGGGGCACGGCAGTTATCCAGATGCATCCTTTAAGAACGGTGGCCATTTAATGATTTTCTTAATCACTTCTCCAAAGAGAAAGCCGTCGGCCATAATAGAAAGACAAGATGCTTGTTAGCAGACCAAGTCTTTGAGTCCTCTCTGCTTTGTTCTAGGTAGATAACGTTCCACGGCGCCCTACCGCAGCATCCAGACCAATTTACGATGACAAAGGTATACAAACCGTCCACCACGGCGGCTCAGCTATCCCACCAAGGGCCGGGCTTCAACTATAACAAAGAACAGATTTAAAGCATCCACCACAAAGGGGACCTTTTCTTTCTCTTTCTTTTTTTAGAGACATACCAAGTTCACAAGACAATAAATACAAAGCACCTGCAACGATCTCCTACAACCGGCGTTTGCATGCTTTGTCTGTAACCTTTAACAGTCCTTTGAGCTGCAACGCTGCAAAGATAATCCTCAAGTCAAAGCTGCCCTCTAGTCTCTTTTCATTCGATCTTGTTCATCGGTTATCCCGACTTCAACTATAATAAAGAACACATTTCCAACACATCATAGCATCATACCCCAATGCTAACCTCTTTTCATTCTAGCCATTCTCAGCTACATTGGCTTATTCCCAACCTTTGTTGCTTTGTTCCCAATCAGCTAGATTGACATCTGATAGATAGGTACCTAGGTGAACCGGCCAACTTTTCCCGTCCCCCGTTTTCCCTTGCTGCTTATGAAAAGTTGAAGTAGTCCATCATCTATCCTTGCAACAAACCGTCTCTGCCCAACTCCACCTCGCCAACTTCTTGTACCGAACGAAAATACCCCCATCACACTTGGTCATCATACAAGGCGACACTTGTCTGTTATCTATCACCTCCTTACCACCTTAACCCTTCGCTATGCCCACTCTCAAGCCCCTCCCTGATTGCGAGGGCCCAAAGCTCGAGTGCTTCACCGATGACCTCCTCGCCCATGACTTCAAGTTCCTCGCCATCGCCGGCGTGGGGACCCACGGTGTCACTGTCAAAGCTGAGATTGACGGCAAGCTCTACGCCATCAAGATTGTTAGTTTTGTGCTATCCCCATACTTCGTTTGCCCCCACATGTCTGTGCTAACTCTTAAATCCTAGTTCTTCTCCGAGGGAACCACCGAGCCTTGTGCGCATCTGTGTCCCCTCCACGAAGACCCATACGAGGACGGATCGGGCTATCGCCATAAAGAGAGATATGGTTGGTCTGATTCGTTGATCGAAAAGTTGGTTCTTTACGCTACGTCCTTCAACGGCGAATGTCGCGTGTTTGGTAGGTTGAAGGAAGTTGGCCGTGAGGATCTTGCTGTTCGTGCACATGGATACATACTGGTGTATCTGAATGATCGGGTGGAAGAACAGTTCAAGAACGCACTCGACAACTCTCCTGGTCTCGGATCCACCTCTGGAGCCCAGTTGATGAACCACGCGAACCCTGAAGAGCCACTCATGGCTATCGTCAAGGACTGGGTGCCGGGAGAAGAACCGGCTCATGATGAAATCACTAATAAGGAGGGGGAGTGGCTGCGACCTACCAAGTTTCCTAAAATGCTACGCGATCTCAAGGAGTTACACAAGTTCGGCATCGTCGTTCGCGACATCAAGGCCCAGCAGTACATCAACGGTACACTAGTCGACTTCAGCCACGCCTGGACGATCCCACACGCCTGGGGTCCTGAAGAAGGGATTCAACCACGCTGGGCATTCGCGAGCATGGCGGCTTGGGATTTGTTCTGCTTCCAGTATGAAGTGATTGGAGATTGGAACCTCGAGGCCAAAAGGCGGCCTGATATTCCACGAAAACCTTGCCGACTTGTCGCTTACAGGGGCATCAACGGGCGGAGCGTCGGAGGGCTTGGCCAAAACCCCAACAGGGCCTCGGTGTACGATCGCCTTCGGATTCGCCCAGGCAACGAGGGGCCTTTCCTGCCCCTGTTGAACCACGAAGGTATCTTTATTGACATGACTCAGGACCCGCCATACGACCCGGCTCTTTTCGACTGGAGGCGTGCCGGAGAACAAGCCGGCAAGGACAGAAAAGGGACTATGGGGAGAAAGAGAAAGGCGGCGGTTCAGCAGCAACCTCGACCAGCGAAAAAGTCCAAGCCAGCAGACGACTCAAAGAAGGGGAAGAAAGTCAAGCTGGCATCAAAGGCTTAGAGCTCAGGTCAAGAGTTTGGGTCGAGAGAGACTGTTCGGGACGGTTGTGTCTACTTGCGGGTTGAGCGAGCTCTTGGCTCTCTTGCTTGTTTCGAAAATAGTATATTTGTAGTTGCCGGTGCTTTGTTTACCTTTCAATGTACCTTTGTCAGATGATAGATGAACCAAAGGCATCACTACTTGGTCCACTAATGTAGAGAGCCATTCAGGAAATATGAATTGTTCATTTCTTATTTTATAGCTACCTAGTTACTCAACTCGTAAAGCAATTGTATTCTCATCATGTTTTGACCTTCCCTCTCCTTCTCCAGCATCTCTGCTCTGCTATGTCGGTTATCCCGGCTTCAACTATAATAAAGAACACATTTCCAACACATCATAGCATTATATCCTAATGCTAACACAGTGGCCCTCTAGCATCTCCACGAATCTTTATTTGCACATGTTACACTCACGTTGACTCCACCAATGCCTCGATACCTATTCTACGTCCTACTAAAGCCGTCAGATTCTATCCCAAATCCACAATACAGATTGCATACTCACCTGCTGTTCTTGGGTCAAACTTCTCATAGTAGCTCCCTAGATACAGCATCTGACGCAGAAGATGGGGGTTGTCATTAAAAACCTTTGCCCAGACCGACTTGTCTCTGCTAAACATGTTCACAAACGTTTCTAGATGTTGATGCTTATAGTCTCGTTAGCGACAGACCGAATCCGCTCTCTTCAAGTTAATTAGACTTACTACCCATATGAACATTCGCGTATGGTTCTGGATACGGCTTATGCAGCCCGTCAAAATTGTCATTTGATCATGTAATTGTTGAATAGCCTCTGTCGTAGACGCTTCCAAAAGAGCATGTGCGGATACCACGACCGCCGTGGTCAGAATCTTGCCAACTGAAAAGTTATGAAGATCAAAGGCAGCCTGATCCCATAGAGTTTCAACAATTACCGCGATCGATTTGGCATGGCGGTGGCATTCTACAGCTGACTCTCTCTGTGCTTGACTTTGGGTAGATGTCGGCTTGAGGGCTTTGAAGTGGACTAGTTGACCAATGTGGTGGTATAGCATGTGCATATATGCGAATTGCCGAAGGGTATCGTGGCCCAGGTGGTTAGAGATGTTCGAGGGAGTCCAGAGAAGATTATCGCTTCTCGTTGATGAGTGGCAGACAAATCTTGACAGAACTTGAGCGACGTCGTCCTGGCCATCTTGAAACATCTCGTAAAGCTCCGCTAGTATCTCTGAAAGGAACATTATTTCCTGAGACACGCTGACATCTTGAAGATGTACATGAGTTCCTGTGGCATGATTTGCTCTGCCTCGCTTCAGAGCCAGGAACTCATCATCGTGTAACATGCGAGGAATCTTGTCTCGGCGAGAAAAGTGTGGTGTCAGTCTAAGTGGAAATGATATCAATCTGTCCATCAGTGCCATGGTACAGATGAGCCGTCTATGTGTTTCCACAGACACAGATGACCCCCCTTCACTAATGTCAAGTAGTCTCAGTGCTCTAAGCATGTTCGACGCGAAGCCTTGGGAAAGTCAGCTAGTTGAAAAGTCCGAAGTGAGTGTAGACGGACCAAGATACACGTATGCCTGTCTTGAGCCACCAAATGCCAGCTTGTAGGTACCCAGCAAGAGGTAAGCCTGAATTGTAGGAACGGACGGCCAGTCAAAGTCTTCGACGAGGAGGCTTCGGGCGTGCTTGAAAAGAAGCTCCCCTCTATGACACGGGGGTAGATCTTCGGTGAATGGCGCCATCGAGAATCTTGCATATGCGTTAGCGAGCTAGGTGTATATTTCAGTACAAAACTTACCGGATGCTGAGCGCCATGATGGAGTAGAGAATAACCTTGGGGATCTGACTGGTGGAAAAGTCGGCAAGGAATAGCTCCTCGTCAAACATGAAGTGAATATCACTAAAGTTGCTGAAATACAACAGTATCAGAGAGTGAGTAAACTCCCCCTCTCTGAGAAGATCTTCTGGACGTCCTTTTCCAACATCTAACCCGAGAGTCCCACGTTCCATTCGATAGTCTTGGTTAGCTTGCCTCATTGGAAGAGGCTCGAAGACGCTCTGCTCTGATGACTCCCATGGCGAACTGGGGATTACGTCTGAGCGGGATGAAGAGTGAGACTTGGGTATGTAGGAGCAGTGAAGCTGTCTCGTTACACATCTCTGACAGCTGGTTTCATCGCCCTGGACCTTGCAGCGGACCTTGCTAGACCTTGACTCACTGATCAGACATTATCGCCACTTGGCTCAGCTCTGGCGGACTCTTAGCTTACCGACACGCATAACACGCTCTCCGCGGCATCTTGGAAAAGTGGTAAGGGATCGCAACTATCTGCTCTCAATTAGAATACGGGATGCGAAGAAGAGGTAATTACTCATGACGACATGAGGTTTGCGGATCACGCCACCTGCGTGCCTCATGCATGACGGTGCGGAGGAAGCTAGCGTGTGAGAAGAGCTGCCGAGTCCCAATCTGTAATGAAATCTCATCAAAATTTCCCTTAATAATTGTTTCTTTTGTTGTTATGGCTGGTAGGTTTCATTATTATCACAGACAATAATGATACAAAACTTCGCTTCGATCGTTGGATGAAAAAGAGTGAAATGGTATGCAATCATTCTAGTCTACCTCTGCGCCATAAGACATATGTGTCTAAAGTAGCAACTATTCCTAAAGTCCTGTCCAGGTAAAGGTTTCTGGTACTATGAAAGACACTCTCGTATGTGCTTGATCGCTTGACAAGCCAACATGTACAGTATACTCGCCCTTCCCTGCATGCCATCTCCTTTTCACCGAATCGTAGGCGCTAACACTGTACTTGTCCAGGCGCGCCTCAACGATCTTGGTCTCTCCCGAGTCAATCTCAACCTTTTCAAATGCCTGTAGTTCCTTCACAGGCCGTGCAAGTCCGGGTACTAAACCATCTTGAGGGGCAGACACGTAGAACTGGACCACAGCCTTACCCCGTCGAGAGCCAACGTTTGAGACTCTTGCCTTGATTACAACCTCCTCTTCAAGGCCGAGTATCTCTCCTCCATCTTGGATCTCAGCGTCGACAACCTCAAAGCGTGTGTAAGAAAGTCCAAAGCCGAATGCGTACAAAGGCTCAGGCTTGCTCTCTTGATCATACCACCGATATCCCACATCAAGCCCTTCCTCATATCGAAGAATATCGTCAGGGCCAGCAGGGAAATTTCCAAAAGATGGGTTATCTTCCAGCTTGCGTGGCCATGTCAGCGGTAGTCTACCACTAGGATTCACCTGTCCGGAGAGAACGGCTGCAACTGAGAGTCCTGCTTCTTGTCCAGGGAACCAGGCTTGAACAATTCCAGGAACGACATCGACGATCTGCGTCAGCCCAACTGGTGCGCCTGAAAAGTTCACAACCACTGTCTTGGGGTTTGAAGAGGCAACTGCCTTGATCAAGTCGTATTGTTCCGGCGTGAGATCCATCGTATCCCGATCAAAGCCCTCAGACTCGATCTCGTTGGTAGTTCCAACACAGACAATGGCATAATCTGCTTCCGAAGCTACGTGCTTTGCATCTTTCAATGAAGCCTGCAGATCAATCTCTTCATGAAATCGGATAGAGCTTCCCTGAAACATCTTTCCAAACAAGGGCGGACCAGCCAAGATATCAGGGTCGCAAGCCCAAGATTCAAGCTTAATATGATAACGACGACCCTCTTCCACATGATGAGTGAAACGTCTCTCCAGCTGCTTTTTAAAGAAGTAGAAGGACTCGGGTCGCAGTTTGGTCTCTTGTTGCCGTTCAAAAACCAGCTGATCGTTGATGTAGCATCTCGCCCGTCCTGTGCTGATGACTGACAAGATTGCGTTGCCTGTTGAAGGTGCCACCAGATCGAATGTGATTCTCGTGCAGTAACTGACCTTGTCTAGGTATTCCGGCCATTGTTCTTTGATCATGTACTCGGCTTGAGGGCGGAATTCTTCGTGTACGAGATTCTCGCCAATCACGGAGCCATTGAACCACTCCAGCCGAACAGGAAGTTCAGAGTGTCCCGACTGATCAGTAGGAAAGACAAGACTCGGGTCAGCATGAGGAACTGCCCCAAAGACAGGCACACCGGCTGCTATCCTGGTATCATAGCCCAGCCTTTTGAAACCTTCGATCGGAGTAATCGCATGCAAAGCATCCACTCGGGCACTCCCTCCGCCTCCGAGGACAACAGAGCTCGCATGCTGACCAATCAATGCGACAGTTGAACTCTTGGGTATGGGCAGTATATCTCCGGCGTTCTTGAGCAAGACGATTCCATCTGCTGCGGCTTCCTTGATAAGATCATCGCGAGCCTGGTCTTCAACCGCGCGTTCAGGAGGTTCTTCGGGGTTATCGAATCGACCGAGTCGATAAGCCAACTTGAGAATGCGTAAAACGCTCTTATTGATAACTTCTTCAGAAATGGTTCCCTGCTGAACGAGCTTCAACACCGCGTCGGAAGTACGCCATTTCGGTGGACCGGGCATCTCAATGTCAACGCCAGCGTTGATGCCGGGTGCAACAGAATAAGTTCCCATCCAGTCCGAGATGACGAGTCCTTGGAAGCCCCATTCATCTCTCAAGACGCCGTTGATGAGCTCGTCACTGTCAGCCACGTAGGTTCCGCGAACCCTGTTGTAGCTACACACAGTAACGGTTAGCAAATACAAGTAGGCAAATCGGCGAGAATCACTCACCTTGACATGATGCACCAAGGGTCTGAGAGCTTTAACACAAGCTGGAATGGCTTCAGGTAGATCTCTCTCAACACCTGCTTCTCAACCTCGACACTTAGCGTCGTCCGTTGATTCTCGGCGTCATTCGCCACAAAGTGTTTTGGAGTCGCAGCAACACGACCTGTTGACTGGCATCCACGGACATAAGCAGCTGCCAGATGACCCAGAACAAGAGGATCCTCGCTGTAGGTCTCATAGTTCCTGCCTCCAAGCGGGGAACGGATGACATTGAGAGTTGGGCCCAAGAGCACATTCGCAGACTTTGTCTCTGCTTCTTTGGCAATCGCCGTGCCAATTCTCTCTAAAATTGACGTGTCAAACGTCGAACCAAGACATGTGCCACAAGGGAAGCATGCTGCCTTGATGCCAGACACATAACTCTCTCCTCGGGCACCATTAGGCCCATCAGTAAACTAAGATAAAGAATGTCAACATGCATCCGTGTTTTACAAACAAAGAACAAAGACATACCTTGATATGAGGCACAAAGAGCCCATCCCTTTGTATAACTGGAGTACGCCACCAGTCAACACCCGAAAGGAAACGTATCTTTTCCTCAAGCGTAAGAGATGAAAGAATCTTATGAAGAGAATCAGGACTCATTGTGAAAGGATGCGGTGTGATGAACCGAGATCGGTCATTTTCGGCAGCGTCTTCCCCTCTTATGGCCCCTTGCAACATGTACATGTTTCCCTCTAAATGCAACCCTGCAATTCGTTACCGAGCGCGGAAATATCCCCGTGGAGACCTCTCCGAAGTGCGATCGGCGAAAGTGATCAATCATTGGTTCGTACGCCGAAGCTTCGGAGTGCCTTCGGAGTTTTGATGCACTGATTGGTTCAAGCTGAGGGGCCGTGAAGTGGGTGAACGATCGCGATCCGGGGATGAATGGCATCATCTCACAGGCCAATTTACGTAGCCAATCCCAGGTCTCTATTCAGGATCAAGCCTGGTCAAGTTTACCGATAGATCAAATGCTCTCCCCGCGCCATGCATTGAGCTATAGCTTCTTTGAACCGTCAACGTGTTGGAGGTTGATCTTCTCTCATCAACTGGGAGGGATGACGCGATCTGAACCAACAAGCGAGACTTCACTTAACGTTCGTGTATAAGTTGAAGCAACTTCCCACAGAAAGAGTATCATCAAATCACACGGCCTTCAACATTTCATCCTCTTATTCAACCAAGACCACCATGGCGTCCTCACAAAGCAAAGAGGAAAGCGCTGTTAATGTTTCTACGACTGGTCATGAAACTGTCGAAGAGCTGGATCGACGCATCCAGGAACTTGCCCACCATGCACCACCCTTCTATCAGAGCCGCAACTTGTTCAAGCTCTATCTTCTCATCATCCCGGGATGTCTTGTTCCAGCTGTAACACTGGGATTTGATGGGGCGATGATGAGCGGTCTTCAGGCAGTGCCAGCTTGGGATACTTGTAAGTTCACCATGTTAAGCTTATGCAGTAGACAGTCTAGCTGATAGATTTGACTCAATCACAGACTTCAACCAACCCCGCGGCAGCATTCTTGGCCTTCTAAATGCCATTCTCGGCCTCGGATGTATCGTTGCAACGCCTTTTATCAGCGTTGTAGGTGATCGCTGGGGCCGTCGTATGGGCATATTTTTCGGCGCCGTCGTTATGTTGATTGGAGGTGTCATTCAAGGAGCATGCGTTCACAGTAAGAAGCAACAAGACATATCGTCTATCAAAGTTCATCTTACTAATACAATTCGACAGTTTCCATGTTCTTGATCTCTCGCTTCGTCATTGGCTTCGGTCTTGTCTTTGCCAACACCTACGCTCCAATGCTCATCGGCGAGTTGGCCCATCCTAAGGATCGACAAGTCGCCACGTCCTTATATCAGACTTCCTGGTATCTCGGAGCTATAGCAGCCGCTTGGACAACTTTTGGAACATTCAGGATTCCCAACAACTGGGCATGGCGCATCCCGTCCTATCTGCAAGCTGCACCCGCTCTGGTCCAGATCTTGGGCATCTGGTTCCTCCCCGAGTCTCCACGTTTCCTCATCGCGAAAGGAAGAGCCGAAGAAGCAAGAGAGATCTTGATCAAATACCATGCTGACGGCGATGCCTCCTCCGAGTTTGTTGATTTGGAGTTTCGCCAGATGCGTGGTGTCATTGAAGCCGAGCTTGCAAACGCAACTGGCTGGGCATCTCTGCTCAAAACCCCCGGCAACCGTCATCGCCTGCTTGTCATTATGCTTTTAGGCCTCTTCTCTCAATGGTCTGGAAACGGTCTTGTGTCGTACTATCTGGTCCGAGTCCTCGAAACAGTCGGAATCACGAATGCCAGACATACCAATATCATCAACGGCTGCCTGATGATCTTCAACTGGCTCACATCTGTGGCTTCCGCATTTGCTTCCGGAAAACTCAAGCGTCGAACACAGTTTATGGTTTCCGTCGTTGGCATGCTCCTCGTTTTCAGCAGCCAAACCCTTTGTGCCGGTCTATTCAACGAAAGAGGCAATAAAGCAGCTGGTCACGGTGTCCTAGCAATGCTCTTCATCTTCTACGCATTCTTCAACTTTGCCTTCAACGCTCTACTCTACTCATACCCCGTCGAAATCCTACCCTACCCAATCCGAGCCAAAGGTTTTTCGGTTCTCATGTTCTTTGGCAAGGGAGCAGGATTCGTCAATTCATTTGTCAATCCCATCGGTCTTCAGGCTTTGGCATGGAAGTATTACGGAGTTTATGTGGGCTGGCTGTGTGTCGAAGTTGCTTGTATCTATTTCCTCTTCCCGGAGACATCTGGTCGGAGTCTTGAGGCCGTCGCTAGTGTTTTTGACGGAGATATTAAGCTGGACTCTGAGAAGTTGGTCGAAAGTAAGGAAGGGTCGAAGGAGACTGGCAAGGAGCTTTGATTGGGGGTTGAGGAGTTCTGTATTGCCGGTACATGATGCAATCTTTCCCATGACAAGTGGTTGCGTTCACTAGGTAGACACAATGAATAGAGACAACTTGTTTCTTTTCTTTTCATACTAAAACTAGCCGTAGCGTGACTAACAATCTGACTTGTCTACGCTACCTACGTTCTACGTTCTAGGTTAAAAATTAGACATTGACAAAAACACGCAACACAAAACAAAAGAAAATCATCACACAATGAATGAACATCTACGTACAACCCGGTCGGAAGATCGAGGCCAATGTCGGAAACTCCCCTTCCATAATCTCCCCAACCCAGTCGTCAATCTTGACCAAACGACGACGGTTGGTGCAGTGAAAGATCGCCTCGTGGAAATCCCTCTTCAGCCCGCCATCCACAAGTGCCTCTCCCCATGCAGGACACAGTTCAGACAAGCGGTCCGAGTACACCTTTCTGAGCTTTGTCTGCTCATACTCCATGAGGTGCCACCAGTAGAGGATGTTCTTGCCTTCGCTGTCCAGATAGTCGTCGCCGTCGCGAATTCGTTCTTCAGCCTCCATCTCAGGCTCAGCATCCGCGTACGTATCACGATCTGGGGCTTCTTCACGTTCCGGCCCAACCAGGAACTGTGGTGTCTTTGTAGTGGCCCAGAGAGGCACCGTCGAGACACATTCCCAGTCTATGATGGCGGTGATAGCTCCGTCGTCGTCGACCAAGATATTGTTCAGTGAAAGGTCATCGTGCAGCAGTACTGTTCGCTCTGGTGGGTTTACGGCTTTGGGGAAGATATCGGGGAGAATATCATCGAGTACCTCAGCCACTTCAATGGTGTACTCAGCCAATCCAATGTTGTACTCAGCAACTAATTGCTCCTTTGTCTTTGCCTTTGCCTCTGCCTCTGTCTCCGAGTCTGAGTCTGCGTCTGAATCTGATTTATCGTCTGAGGGTGAATCCGAGTCTGAGCTGTTGTCTGAGTCCGAGTCTGAGTCTGAAGATGAATCCGAGTCTGAAGATGACTCCGAATCCGAGGTCGACTCTGAGAGTTCGTTTATCACTCTTTTTTGGTCTCCAACGATGACGGAGATGAACGACTTGAGCCAATCGTAGCTGGAACGAAATGGCCCTCGAGGGACGTCCAAGTCATAACGCTTACCCATGAAGTACATGGGACCAACCAACTGTCCAGGTTCCGATTTGGAATCTTCGTCGAGGCTAACATCCTTCAAGGTACCAATGGTACGGAATTGCGACTTGAAGAGTTGTGCTTGGTATTCGGCAATCTTCTCCACAAAGGTCGTCTTCGTCTCCATCGACATCTTGCGCCATTGACGATACGCCGAGGTTCCGGGCATTAGATCCATGAGGGTCCATTCGTACCCTATCTCATTGTCCCCTGAGTCGTCAAAAGCAATCACTTTGGGTACTGGGATATCCGAATGGCGTTCAAGCCAATCGAGTGTCGCCACCTCTCCGACCGTCTTCTTTTGAGGGTCAATAGGGAGGGACACTCGAAAGATCCATCTCCGTTCATAGTTGTCCTCGACCAGATAGACCTTGTTGAAGGCGCCTTCGGCCTTGAACGACACTGAACAGCCATCTGGCGCATCAAGCTGCAGTACTCGCCGGCACGTAGCCTGGATGGCTTCGATGCTAGGCTCAGATGCCCACTTGGGCTCAAGGTACCCGTTCGAATCGTCCCAGACGAGCCCAGCTCGAGGCGAAGTCGACATTTTCGTAATACGGTAGCAGCTAAAAGTGTTGATAGATGATAGAGTTGCGGATGTAGGATGAGGATGTTAAGTTAGTTCTATAGTCGCAAGACATCACATTTTATGCATCCTACTGTTTTGCACCTATATCTCGCTCTTTGTTATTCAAAATGTCTTGAAATCAATTTCATAAGCCCCGTCCGTCTCAGGGAGGGAATCAGACAAAGGAGCTATGCCAAATGTCATCATCACGGGTGTTTGCGCAGGGTACGTGAGACAGAAATGGGGGATAGAACAATGCAAGATTTATGGGAAAACCTCAAATCATGCAGATTAATAATTAAACCACACAGAGATGATCTTTGTTCTCCCTGTTGGGCCGCTTTGATGCCACGAGGCTGAACACTCAAAGAAGTTCATGTTTTATTCCGAGTTCCTTTCTTTCACCCAAGCCTTTGCCTTGACAAATGCGAGGAACGTATTAAGCACAATAGCAGAACATGACCAGGTTCCATATGTTCTTCTTTCATGGTATGTCAACAATCACGGAACGTAAAAACAGGCAATGGAACTACCCCAGAGTAGGAGGCCCCATACTAGATAGTTGCAACGTTTGGACTTGGTTCTCTAGGACGAGACCTGAACGGATGAAGATGGCCTCAAACTTCACATTACGCGCCTTGAACATGGCCAGAATTCACATAGAACAACTCTCTCGAAGTCTACATGCATCTGGGAAAAGAAGCAACTGATTAGCTATATTAAGACGTTATCCTAGCCATTGGATGCATTCACCATCAGCTCAGCTACCAACACTACACTCGCAACTACCAACATTACACTCAACACCTTTTACAACTCAGCAACATTTGCAAATACTTTACCAGCAATAATGCCTAGCCGAAAACAGGTCCTTTGCAATTTCATCGACAGCATCCCAGATCACAAGCTGGAAAATGCGATAAGTAACACCAAAGTCCTCACCCAGGATGGTAATTTCCATTTGGACATGCAAGGAAAAACTACTAATGGCCAGCTGAATCTTCAGATCCAGTGCGTCAAACGCCCTGAAACAAAATCCTTTAACGAATGGTCCACAGAAACTGTGTCTGGGCCCGCTTTCGTGGCAACGGATGAACCCCTAGACGGTGATGCGATTAGGCAGGTCTTTAAAGATACTATCGTCGACTTCAACGACACCTCGCAGCAAAGGGGTAAAGGAAGCAGGGCGAGGAAGCACGTGAAGAATGTTGAGGAGGAAACCGAGGAGCCAGGCCAAGGAGACGGAAAAGGGAAACAAAAGAACAAGGCCAAGAAAAACAACAAGTACGGTAAGTGGTAAGTTTTGACATAGAGTCCCTCATTGTGGGAGATCCGCGGTCAACTTGACCTAAACCGACCAGGGGTGTAGTGTACGATAAGTGAGTTGAGTAGATAGGGTTAGTATGAATTGAAATACGAATCCATAAATGACATGTTCCTAACTGAATAGAAAGAGGTGATATCAAGTGCATCCTCCCGAAATCCTTCGGTTTGCCTCACAGTCGAAGACATGTACTGTTGTGAAGAAATTAATTCTATTAACGTGAAAAACGATAGCCCCCTTGACTAAACAATTCCTGAAGAACAAGACTCGCTAATAAACATACATCGAAACTCAAAGATAAGCAAATAAACATCCACGTATCGCTTTAGGACTTCTTTTGTTTGAAGGAGGATAGCTCATGATATCCCGCCCACTCATTTCCCTCCACACTCCTCCGGGACCCCTCAGCCGCCTCTTTATCTAGCGGGCCAGGTCTTGAGAAGACGGCGCCAAAGAGAGATAGGATACTAGTTGTTCGAAGAACCATCTGATAGAACAGTGTGAGGCCAGTGATCATAATCTCCTCCTGGGCGTCTGGGTTGTTGGCCTTGGGACCCATGAACTCGATGTAGCCGACTTTGCTGATGGTCCAGGCGTGGGCAGAGAACTTGGCAACGGGAACGCTGCTCTCGTCGAGACAGATAAAGTCCCAGCTCTTAAAATCGCTGGAACTAGTCCAGGTCATGGCTGCCGGAGTGTCCCCAAGACCTTGGGCGTAGTTGTATGATAGGTGAGTGTAGGAAGTGACGAAGCGTCTGAGAGCCTTGAGAGTTCCCTTGCGGCCACGGAGTTCATAGTCGGCGTGGATCGAGACGGGATGGAGAGTGCCGGTTCCAATAGTAGCAGACTTGTCCTCGGCAGGGTGGAAGACAAGGTGGGGAGACCTCAAGGTGTTGTAATCGATGACATATCTGGGAACATACTCTCCAGACTTGTCCTTTTGTGAGACCAAAGTTTTGAGGTTCTTCCATGAAAAGTCGATTTGAAGTGTAGGGTTGCCGAGTTGTTGCTCGACTGGGAGAGCCATGTCATTGTCTTGAGGGAAGCTCATGTTGAAGAGTGTGAGAGAATTGGTGATATAGTGAGAAGGTAACAATGATGTAGCGGTGAAATTGTGAGATTATTTACGGACAGTTGTTGTTCGTATTTGATACGATAATATCCAAAACTCCTTTGGCCATCCTCAACATGTTATATACTCGTTGAACCGTGAGGTGATGATTTATCCAGCCCCCAAAGAAGGCAAGGATCAGCAGATGACTGCGTTGATCCCAGCACGAGCTGAAATCTGACGCTAACCACATTCGGAGCAATCGAGCGCTCGAGTGACATCACTGATACGGAATTCGACTGCGCCACATTTTTGGCTGGTTGGGCTGAAGCGTTGAATTCCGATCCTGG
Source organism: Fusarium euwallaceae (assembly GCA_002168265.2). NCBI lineage: Eukaryota > Fungi > Ascomycota > Sordariomycetes > Hypocreales > Nectriaceae > Fusarium > Fusarium euwallaceae. Next base: position 127,180 of record NHTE02000045.1, read on the forward strand.
CATTTGCGGCGCGGGGTCCACAATCGTAGGTGTTTCGGATAAGATTATACCAATCAGAAGCTTATCGTGCGGTGCTCAGCCTCAGAAGAACGGAAAGTCGCTACAAAGATCGCGCCGAAATCCTAAGTTGAAGAGGCTGAGGTCGCGATACCATCTTGAAGGACGAATGAGACCAACAGAGGAACACATGTCTGCCAGTCACATGCTATGGAACTACTCATAACATCAGATGAGAAATAGCACGAAGGGTTTCAAGACCAATCATCCCGTTTGAAAGCAGTTGTCAACCGCAGGGCCTTTGCTAGAAGGTCTAGGGTAACTTGAACCACATCTTCACGGCATGTTTATTCTTACGGATTTAAGAGCAGGACAAAAGCGATTGCGAAATAATCACCTTGATAAAGTGAGAAGCAAGGTTTTAATGCTTTTCTTAGACGTCTGTCTACTTGCTTATGTGTGACATGGTATCCATGGCTGAAAGGTGTAGAAGGAGTCAGCCGAAATGCTACACATATTAATTGGTACTTCACCAGTGAGGCACGATTGGGCAAAAAGGCTCACGTGACACGGCACGTGCTGGACTGTGGCAGCTGTCTTATGCAATGAGTTTATGCAATCCCTGTGCGCCTTATACATCTACAGAGCGTGGTCAAGGGCTCGAAGGGGCGGTGGGGGAGGCCTCTGAGCAACCAAACATACATCTACAGAGCAACCCAAGAAGAGAGTTATGAAGAGTCCACACCAAGATAAGATCATTTCCACCCGCTCACAACCTTTGACTCCCTCCCTTCACCCCGAAGTCAAGTCCCACAATTTTTTAAACTCACTATCCCGCTTCAACAACTCCCTAGGATTATCCCATTCCACGACGCGACCACCGCTCATGACAGCGACGCGATCAAAGTCCACAACAGCTCCGAGGCGATGAACAATAGCAATGACGGTGCATCCGACAAACTGCTCGCGAATGATTTGTCTGATCAGTTGCTCCGAGTTGGGATCTACATTGCTGCTTGCTTCGTCGAGGAGGATGATCCGTTTGTTGGCAAGCATGGCTCTTGCGAGGCAGAGTAGCTGGCGTTGACCCTGTGAGAGGCGATCAATGTCTAGAATGCTTTCCAATCCACCCATCCTGTCAATTACGTCTCGCATTCTGAGTCTGTGCAGTGCTGCAAGCATTCTTTCGTCGTTTCGCTCGCCTCGAGGGGTTAGATTATCTCGGATGCTGGTGTTTTTCATGAAGAATGGATGCTGGGGAACCACCGCCACCGAGGCTCTGATGGTTTGTCGCGGGATAGTAGTGATGTCGATACCATCGAACTCGATGCTGGAGTTGGCATCAATCTCCAGGAGACGAAGGAGGCAGCCCATGAGAGAACTCTTTCCACTTCCGCTGCGCCCACAAATGCCGACCTTGGAACCTGCGGGTATATCTAGCGTCACACCGTGCAACACCGGGTTGCCTGCTTTGGTGTACGAAGCAGTCATGTTCTTGATGGAAACATGTCCAGATGATGGCCACTCCTCAGGGACTTGACCCGTTTCACCAGCCAGATTCTCACTCTCCGTAGTTGAGCCAAATTGCTTGAGGCGGGCAACGGCTCCAAAGGCAGTCTCCAACTGAGTATAACCCTTGATAACGAGCGTCAAGGATCCATTAAATGAGGTGACGTTGAGAAGAGCCAGTGCCACAAACTTGGGCGCGAACTGACCCCGGAGCTGAACGACGAGCACCATCATGATGCCAACCATGGCAGCGACCATTAGGTCAAGAACGAGTGCCAACCAGCGTTGGATACAGAATTGCAGATAATATGGGCGTTGCGATGCGTCGAGGAACTCAAAGTATTGCTCCCGAAATTGCGTCTCCCAAGAAAAGGCTCTCACGCTGGATAGTCCTTGTAGGGTGTCGAGGAAGTGCGTGAAGAGAGGAGACTTGGCTTGTAGCTCAAGAATTCTAATCTGTCGGGATGTACGGAGATAGAACTTTGAAAGAACTGCATGCAATGTTAGAAATGCAGAAACACAACCGAGTCTTGAACTTACGCCAGCAAAAGAACAAAATCGGTGGAAGAGTCGCCGCAAAGTACCCAGAAAACACACACATCATCACAGCAGATAGAAATGCCACCGCAAGATTGATAAGCAGATCAATCAACGTGAACGGCAACTCAGTATCGACAACAGAAATATCCTGACTAAAACGAGTTGTCGTGACTCCAACATCCGTCTTGGAAAAGAATGACAGAGGAGCGTCCATGATGGATTTCAGAAGTCGAGCATGAAGAACCGCGGAGCTGAGCGGGACAGTGATGATGAGGTAGAAGAAGACACATCCTATGAGTGCCGCCATGGAAATACCGGCGAGCATGCCGTAAAGGCCGAGGTAGAAGTTGTTTGACTCATGCTGTGTCGCACCAGTTCGGCCTGTCCAGAAACTGAGAAGTAACTCGGTCATTTTGTAGCCTCCGGCGTGGAGACAAACAAGAGATGCATTCAGGAGAACGTGCCACAAGGGAACTGATCCGAGGTAGTATCCGTAAGTGGCAAACTCTCCGAGTCCCTGTCCGAGTGATGCTTGGTTGTCTTCCACTGGGGCTGGAGGGCTCGATGTTGTCATTTCTTCAGGTCTGGTAGTAATGGTATTGTCGCCCTCGGCAGCAGACCCGTTCTGTTCAAAGTGAAGACCCTTGAAATATGCCGTGTCGGTCTTGAGTTGTTCAAAAGTTCCTTGGTGTAGAATAGAGCCCTGTTCGCTCAAGGCGATGACATGGTCGGCGTAGACGAGGCGATGAACTTGATTCACATCAGTTTGGACAACACTGGTGAGATAATAGACTGGAACTTACTGGCGTTTGTGACACATACAATAGTTGTACCCATCTCTCGGAATAGACCACCATCAGAGAAGAGCATCCGATGGATATGTTCCTCTGTGGCAGCATCTTGACCTGCAAAGACATCATCCAAGAAAATGACAGGCACCCTCGAGTAAACCGCTCTCGCGAGAGCAAGTCGTTGCTTCTGACCACCGCTGAGCGATACTCCCTTGCTGCCCGCCTTTGTTGCATCCCGTGCTGGAAGATCCATGATGTCTTGTTCCAATGCGCATGCATAAATGACCTTATCATACCATGTCTTGTCGTAATTGAAGGCGCCTAGAATGTTCTGGCGTATGGTCAAGTTCTGGATCCATGGCTCCTGGCCGACAAAGGCGATCCTACGGGTTCCAGTAAAGATGGATCCTTTGGATGGTTTGGTTTCTCCGAGCATTGCTTGCAACAGCGTGCTCTTTCCTGAGCCAACACTGCCGATGATGTATGTGAAGTGTGACTTTCGGATAGTACATGAGATGTCGTGCAAGATTGGTGACTCTGCTTGACCCCAGCCGAAGCTGGCGTCTGAGATTACCATCAAAGGGTCCCCAGCAGAGAACTCCTGCAGTGGTGATAGAAACTGCATTTCAACATTGTGACTGCTTCTCGACGAAAGACTCATTCTGTCATCTACTTGGATTCCACCAGTGTTCAAAGGGAGTCGATGATCCTTGAAGCTATCCGACAACAAGAAAGCTTGGATTCGGTCGAAACAAGCCAGGGACGCGCTCACCATGGGAATAGTCCGAATTACTGTAGCCATGGGAGTCGACAAGAGATATATCAAGGACAAAGAAGTGTACGCAGAGGCGACGTTCAAAGGTTGACCCGTGCTCTGAGATATGATGACAAAAGTTGCAAAAGTTGCCAGGGGCGAGATGGTTTGTGTGCTGGATGCTATCGTCAAACAGTCAGTTGCAAAGCGGCTAAAGAGGATAACTTTCATGTCTTACCGAGAAGTGTTCGAAAGACCAAGAGCTTTCTGGCTTTCTTTGCTAACTTCAGCTCCTTGATTCGCAAGTTTTGAACCATACTATTGAGGACGTCTGTAAGTCCAAGCATCTTGACTTCCTAGAAGGCGATCAGAGAGATGAAATTAGTAGCTGAGAGCTTGTACTTACCTTCATCGATCCAAGCATGGAGGCAGTCACATCAACACGAGTCTGTATACCACGGAGCCATTTCTTCTGTGCCTTTCCCATATGTTTGGCAAGCTGCATGATGCCGACGGTGGCAACTATAAAGAGTCAGTAAATGCTCAACGATTCCTGTCAATGCTCTGACCTATTGCCACGATCATGGGTGACAGAAATGCAAGACCGAGTTGTCTATACAAGAGAAACAACGCTACACCGCATTCAATCGGGGAAGCCCAGACTTCGTGCAAGTTGCTGAAGCTGAGGCAAATAGCTTCAGTGTCAGTAGACATGAGTGTTATGGCGACTATTAGTAGGTCAGTACCGGTTCTTGTAAGTAATGCAGGTGGTCTCACTTGTCTCATCAAACGCTGTGGTGCTGAGATCAAGCGTCTTGTTGTAAATAAGGCTCTCAAGGCTGCCTCTGACCGATGTGACAAACCTACAAAGTCAGTAAAAGCGCATCGTCAGTGTTCATTGCAACCTACTGATACGTCTTGTGGTAGTAGAACCCGTTGGAGATCTAGAGATATGTTAGTATAGATCCAGGCTAATCAGGTGTCAACTTACGGCTAGACCGATAAAGACCAAGAGCCACGCTCCAGTGAGACCCCATCCGACATTCTTAGGCTCAGTCAAGTCGCTGGCGAAGCCAACAGTCCGCTGGATAAGGAAAGGTTGCGTGTACTTGAATGCTATCAAGCATAGGCGGGAAATCATGCCGGAAGCGAAGACAGCTCTGGCGGCCCAAATGGTTGACCAGAACAGACGATTGTTCTTGGTGTGATTTGCTGAAGACAGTCAGAAACTGCACAGATGTTTTATGCATGACGGGTGACCTACTTGAGCTCCAAGTCTCTTGCGCATGGGCAATGAGTCTCCTCGATGAAAGCGAGGCATCGATCGTATACCTGGCACGTGGTTAGTATATCATGTCTGCGACGACAGAAAATAAAATGGCGTACAAGTCCTCTTCAGTCAAAGGTCGACCGAACCCAATTTTCATCAGAGGGTTAAGCCACCAGAATACACTCCGACCCAAAATACCAGAGGTTGACTCAGGTGAGAGCTCTCGGTATTGGGCTCGAAGAATGGACCTTTTCTCCCATGCCTCCGAAACCAGCACGGTAAACTTGATAGCAACAGTTGCAGTGAAAACCTTGGCTATCAGTTTTGTACCCTCAATGAGCCATAGCGTCCTGGCAATGGCGCAGTCAAAGAGTAAAGTGAGAAGTAGATAGACGTTGATGAGCGTCGAAGGCCTGACGGATCGAGTGTGCTCGGCATACGACAAGAAAGCCAACGAGAAGCCATTAAGGAAGACCAAGACGGCTGCTGCGATTTGCGACTTTGGCGCAGGTAGAGGTCCAAGTACCCAGCACAGTAATACAGCGAGCTGAAAAGTGGTGTAGACGGAAATGAGGCCCTAACAACAGTTAGAGATGCACCATGAGGCTGTTGCTTGTCGTACTAATTTGAGAATGAATTGCGAGTTTTTGGTCAATTTGCGTGGCTGCTTGATCAACCAAAACAGCCGCTGCGGAGTCAAAACAAGCAACAAAGTTGATGGAAAAATAGACAAGACAGCATTCTCAAACAAGAGCGTAAAGTCGAATCTGTACGACGCCGCAGGACCAAAACTGGCCTCGGCATCGAGTACCGTATCGACCGATGAGTTCATGGTTGAATGACTCAACTCTGATTGTCAATCATCTGAAGGACTTGCTGGGAAAGTTTCTTTTGCTGATAAAAAGGGCCCTTAAAAGCAAGCGAAATCCTTCCGATTGCGATATCTTGAGTGGGTATTGCGATGGCTTGGTACGTAACGTCCCACGTAACGAGACGTTTTCCACCTACCGGAAATGGCATATCAATTGTCAGCAACTAGGCAACCATGACGTGCATATTCTCAAGCACAGATTGGCCAGTGATAAGGTGCAGGACGAAAACACATACGAATTGCTTGCGTGGGACGGTGAGAGACACATCAGGGAAAGACGACTTGCAGACAAACATGAGCGCACCAACATCTAGTTGCGGCTCTTAAGCTGAGATGGCACTTAATTGGGACCGGGTCGAATTGGGCCTTGCAAAGGAAATGTTTCCGAAACACGATGGTAGTCTCTTGGCCGCACGCTTCCTTGTGTTATAAACTTGAATTGACTCTTGACATATCGTACCGCCGAATAACATAAACCTAGATGTTTCTTGTAGTAAAACTCCCAAAGTAGACTTCTATGAGAGAATCACTTTCTAAAGAAGCCCAGGACCTTCTTTCGCAGGCCACCATTCCACTCCGCATCTTCCTGGCTCTCCCTCTCCTCAAACTCTCGCCTTCCAGTCGTCAAATCAACAGTCTCCGAACTCCAGAATGTTGTCTTCTTGACGAGCTTCCACCACGTGACGTTGCCCACGAAGATGACGGTGCCGATGTACTTGAGGATGAAGACGTCGACTTTGAAGTGGGGGATGAAAGCGTCATAACCTGTTCCTTGTGTTAGTACGTGTCCTTCAGAAAATGTATGACGGGAGAGAGCTTACCATTGAAGATGATGACGAGGATGGAAATGAATAAGGCAAAGTAGGAGCCATAAGGCTGCAAAAAGCCCACATAAGGCAGATCGCTGGCAGCAATGCCCTGTGCCTTCAGAGCCTGACGAAAGCGAATATGCGTGATAAGAATAGCCACCCAGTTGAGCACAGCAAAGACAGTCACCAGACTAACAAGGTAACCAAAGACTGTGGAAGAAGACTTGCTGGCGTTCATGTAACCGAGGGCGATGCACACGGATGCAGCTGCGACAGCGTATATGGGGTTACCGTTGTCGCGGGTTTTGGTGAAGAGGCGGGGAGCTTGGCCGTCCCTGGCGAGACCGTAGAGAGATCTGGAGGAGCAGTAGATGTCTATACAACAACATGGGTTAGAAGAAGGAAATGTTAGTCTGGAAAGTTGCTGCATACCTGAGCTTGCTGCACTGAGGGTAAAGACCAAAAGACAGCCGTTGATGATATCAGGGAACACGCCAACGCCGGCCAAACTGACAGAGACAACAAATGGAGAGGCAGCTAAACATCAAATCAGATATTGTCACCACTTTTGGTCATCGACAGACTTACCACCACTGGTCGCCTGCTTGGTCGCTCCGATGAGTTTCTCGCTGTTATAAGGAACAGCCATACCAAGAACTAAAATGCCCAAAATGTAGAAAACGGAAATTCTCCAAAAAGTCTGCTTCACAGCTCGAGGAACGTTCTTCCTTGGGTTAGGTGTCTCGCCAAAAGTCATGCCCACGACTTCAGTTCCCTAGAGCAGTCAGATAAAGAACTCATCATCAACAGTAATACAATGCTTACTGTGAAAGCGAAGCAAGCTTGCACTACGCACGCCCACCAGCCGAGAAATCTTCCCTTAGCTCCCTCAGCCAAATATTCTGCGAATGCGCCTGGCTCTTGCCAGTATCGAAAACCCGATCGATCGTGGTTCGGTCCGCCGCCGAGGGCGACGACAAGTGTGGAGAGGATGAGGGTCGTCATGATGAGAACTTTGCACAGGCCTAGCCAAAACTCGGTTTCGCCGAAGCTGTTGACGTGAAGGACCTAGAGTTGTTAGCGAATATGTAGCAGAGAAAGGGCTGGATATGGGTGCGTACATTGACTGTAATGATGACGACTCCGAAGACGGTGATCCAGATGGCTACGTTCAAGTCTGGTCTCCAATATTGGAGAATCAGGCCTGTAGCTGTCAGGTTGGTCGGCGTTGCCATAATGTACTTGAAGAAGTAATTCCAGCCGGTAGCGAATCTGGTTTCTCAGTCAACACTGTTTCCCACCTTATAAAGTCAGACAGGCTTACCCAAACGCCGGATCAACCATACGAGTCGCATAACCTCCAAATCCCTTATTCATCGGCAAGAAAGTCGCCATCTCACCCAAAGCCGTCATGACAAAGAACACAGTAGATCCAACGAGGATATAAGCGATCAAAAGACTGCCAGGGCCTCCTCTCGAGAGAGCACTGCCTGAACCAATAACCAATCCAGTTCCAATCGCACACGCAATCGAGAACATAAAGACCTGGTGTGGTTTAAAGTCTCGCTTCAGCTCATTGGACTGGACGGTTTCCCCTTGAGTATGGGACTCAACCGCACCAAGCTCCTCAAGCTTCTCCTTGTCAAAAGTTTCGGCCATGATGCTTGTGACGACTGTTAAACTTGAAAGAATGATGCAAAAGTGGTTGAGTTGTTGAGACACTCCAGCGAGGGAGCCTGGACCTTTTCAACTCGACTCACCCACGCTAACTCTGATAAAGAAAACGGACCTCCCCGCGTATCATGGTGCTCGGGCGCCGTGACCGAGACTAACGATATCACCCGGTCAGAGCGACCGAGTGGCCTATCTCCAACCGCCCCACGCTTTATCAAGCTTTTCTGCCCCATTCTACCCCAGAATCATGACTCGCAAAGGTGAATTGGTGCGGAGAGGCGGAGCAATTTAGCGTCACGGTCATGCCATAAACCAGGGCTTGCCCCTGTAGAAGTTTACGGGGTTTGGTCCCCGTTGGTCATGACTGCTATCGTAATTTTCTCTTTGAGAGTTTTTCTCGCTTGTTTGGTGATTTACTGAGGGTTTTATCCTTGAGTGATATCTGATAAGTAGAGATAGCGTAGATAGAGGTGGAGTTTTAAACGTCTGGATGCCCACGGGGTTTGGTCTCCGTTCTAGTCCCCGGCTCATGGTAGCTGAGTGTGGTAACATGAGACCCTCTCCTGGAGGCGTTCAATAGGTTCCCTGCATATGCGTGCGGAGGACTCGGAAAGCTTGCGAACTACATTACGTACAGAGAAGAGATTGAACAGGGATTATTCGATGGGTCCTGGCACGGTTGTTTCGTAGAATGCGGAGATGTTAAGGTCAATTGGGCCCCTATCACAAACTATTGTCTCAACCTACCGAGTGATCACAAAAAGCGAGCTTGAGGGGGTTTGTTGGCCATTCGCTGACTCCATCTTTTACGGCTTGACCCGAAGTACCTCATCGTTACGGATGAAGGGAGATTGCGATGCCAAGGGCTGGTGTTGTCAAGCTGTCATGCAGAGGGTTTGCTTTGTAGACCGAGGGCACCACGTGTGCGCCTGAGCGACTGCTAAAGTGGATGTGGTGATCATGACACCGGGGTTCAAATCGATGGCATGGCTAAATACCTCTTACGGTGTTCTCTGCTATTGTGGCTGGTGCCTTTTGGAATGGGTCACGATACTAAACAATGGCCAAATGCTTGAACCATACTTTTGACTTGGGAATATGATCTTTGTTATACCTAGTTGAAGCCGGGATAACCGACCTAGAAGATCATACTTTGTGACATCTGCCTTGCTTCCCCTCTCACTTCTACCACAATGCTTTTCTTTCTTCTGCTTGGCTACTTGATTTGGCTACAAGTTTGCCTTGACGTCTCTACGAACAACCTGATCAATGGCTGTGGCCACCCTCTCAATGTTCTCCTTGTTCAGTCCCGAAATATTGATTCGGCCGCTCGATGGAAGGTAGATGTGGTGGCGGTCGATCAACGTTTTGCATTGAGCCGGTGTAAGGTCGAGATACCTGTGAAGCGTTAGAATCTTGCGAATCGAGGGTCGAGGTCTGTACTTACGAGAAGAGCCCGGTTTCCTTTAGGATGTGCTCCCAGTTTCCTGGGGTCTGGTTTATTCAGTCAGCTTCTGGTCAAAACCACCCGTGTTGTCACATACCTTCAAGTCTTGTGTTAAGGAGCTGTGCAACTGCTTCCGCAAGCTCTTCAGTCGTTGACGCATGTCGGATAACTCGGTTTCCCTGTCAAGAAATGGCAGTCAGCACAGAGCCCAGACGAGTAATCTTCTTGCGGAGGAGCACTCACCATGCGCTAGAAAGCTGATCAGATCCTAGCACAATGTCAACCAGCCGACTTCCATAAGCCGGTGAAGAGGAAAACTCCCATCGTATCAAACATCGAAGACGATCATGCACATCGGATGCAGTCTTTGCGTCGGCACATACGGCGTGGAGGACACCACATCGTTCGCCGTACAACGCAAAGTTCTTGGAGAAGGATTGGCAGACAAACATGTCAACATTCGACTTTGCGAAGAGACGAACAGCATAAGCGTCTTCTTCCATGCCATCACCAAGACCTTGGTAGGCGATGTCTAGGAAGATGAAGTGTCTGTTCTCCTCGAGGACCGAGGCAAGTTCGTCCCATTGAGCTTTCGTAGGATCGGCGCCCGTGGGATTGTGGCAGCAGCCTTGAAGAATAAAGACGCTTCGAGGGGGAGCGGTACGGGCAGCTTGGATGATGGAGCTGAAGTCGATGGTTCGGTTCTTGGAGTCGTAGTAGGAATACTCGGTGACTTGCATCCCAACCAGTTCGAACATGGGCTTGTAGTTACCCCAGGCTGGGACACCGACAAAGACCTGGGGACGAGGCGAGACGCATTGGCTGAGGGCCAAGGCAGCAATGTGATTCGCCCCTGTGCCGGATATTGTCTGCACGGAGGCGATCTAGGTCTGTTAGTGGTTGATGGGGTGATGACAGTTTTGGCTGGAACATACTTGACCCGCCTTCAGCTTCTGACAATCTTTCCCAAACAAAAGAGCCGCAGCCTTTTCCAAAAATTGAGCATTGCCGGTGGTGAGCTCATACTGGGTGGCGGTTAGATACGCGAAACAAACAAGGGCCGAGACTGGACTTACATCATGGCCTGGATCGTTCTGTGCCAATGCTAGCTTCGCCTGAGATCGAACAACTTGGTCAGCTCCCGTGAACCCTTGTAGATAGCAAAAGTCTAACTTTTTTAACCGAGTTCAGCTCACTGTAGAGACCAGCTTCATTTCGGTAGATGCCGACACCAAGATCCGCCTTTTCTGGTGATACATCTTCGTCGGCTTTCTTCTTGAGGATGAACATTGGGTCCACAGGACCTCTCTGAAAAGACTTGAACATTTCGGAAGATTGAGAAAAATGGCTTGATGAGAAACACCTTGTGCGCTGGAGCAAGGGTTTGGAGGTGGCAAGGTGGCGGACACCACGAGCAAGCCCCTGGATAACGAGTGGCATGGTTAAGTATGAAAGCGAAAAGTTGAGAATGATTGAGTAATTTCCACCTTGCGGTATCCCTTACCGAGGCTTTATCTGAAGACACCGAGATGACCGAGCCTGGTGGTTAGTTAGCTCGGGGAGGCTCACCGAGGTGATATTGGGGGCTAACTCGGGGGCTGTCCCCGAGGCTACGAATGCCATCGATAGCATAAATAATTGGACTGGGCTGATGTCTATGATATTGAAAGATAGAATCCCCTTGTAAAAAATAATTAGAGAAGCACCAACATGCTCGCCTGTCAGAACACGCTCAGGACAAGGTTCGCTGCAGGGCAGCTTTGCAAGGTATGTCCAGCCAATTGCCTATGCTGGCAACTAGCCTAATCACAATTAACCGGCTGCATCTCCATCGGCGGAAGCCACATTAACTGTTCAATCTGCTTACGATTCATAGGCCTTCGGTGTGAGACTGGTCACGAACCCCCAGGTTGTCCAGTTGGCCAAGAATGCTGGTTTCGATAGTCTCTTTATCGACCTGGAGCACTCGAGTCTCTCGGTAGATGATGCGAGCAAGCTCTGCTGCGCTGGAATTTCCCTTGGCATAACACCTTTTGTCCGCGTACCGCATCAAAGTGGTAATGGGTTCGTTCAGAAGGTGTTGGATGGAGGCGCAATGGGGGTCATTTTCCCACATGTGCAAAGCGCCGGTATGTGGCTAGCCCTCATTCTGGAGTCAACATTTGCTAACACGGCTGTCCTGCAGAGGAAGCGAAATCGGCTGTCGCTATCTCAAAATACCCGCCGATGGGTTGTCGATCAATGACAGGACAACTGCCCGTCTTCTCGCTCAAGACGTTTCCGCAAGCACAAGTTATTCGCGAGAGCAACACTTCAGCATCTACAGTGTTCGTTATGATAGAAAACGAGGCTGCTATTGAGAAGATCGACGAGATCGCTTCTGTCGAAGGAGTGGACGTCCTTCTGATCGGATCTAACGACCTGGCCATCGAGCTAGGCGTGCCAGGAGAGTTCCGCAGCGACAAATTCAAGGGAGCGCTAAGACGGGTAAGCGCAGCCTGTAAGAAGCACGGCAAGGTCATGGGTCTTGCGGGCATCTATGACCAGCCTGATATCCATGACTGGGCTATTCACTCGCTGGGTGTGCGTTTCATGCTTTGCCAGCAAGATTCTGGGTTGATCGCTGGCGGAGCGACAAAGTGTTTGGCGGCGGTTGCAAATGTTGAGAATGCTCATGTGACAAACCGGGATAGTAAGCTAGCTTAGCGACCCGATAAAGAAATAAAGCGTCGTGAATATTCGTTCTCGAGGCGACGTGGCTCGCCTTGGTGATCTTGTCTCCTCCCTGTCTAAGCGGTCCTTATCACACGTCGAGCGCCAACTGAACACTGACATTAGCTCATTCCGTCCCAGGATCTGTTCTGTTTGCTTAAGAGAGTCCAATGTCCCCATAAATGCGGAACCTGTCTGCTTCGTGTTACGATGACGCCCCCTCCCAGCAGCCACGAACAAGAGAGGGCAGCGCCGAAGCCTCGGCGCGCAGCGTGAGTCTTGGTGACGTGTATATGAGAGCGAATCACTTTCTAACGCTTGGCGCAGCTGCGTCGCGTGCCGGGAACGTAAAGTCCGGTGTTCCGGTTCACAACCGTGCAGCAACTGCGTGCGCCGCGAATCGGAATGCTTCTTTGAGCACGAGCGGAAGATTGTTGTTTCTGAACGGTGAGTGCTAAAAGCCTTGAACCTAGTTCTGGGACACGAGTTGAATGAGTTAAGATACCTCAATGAATTGAAACGCAAAGCCGAAGATGACCAGCTTGGCCTCGACTCGGCACGAGCGAATCGTCGACTGACGCCTTCAGAGCATCGTGAAGGAGAAGGTTTGATCGCAGTTAACCTATGATGGATACGAGTCTAACATCTTACAGTCACTGCGAGGGAAGATGATAATGACCAAGAGATTTCCAACGACCACTTGAAGGACCTGAGAAACCCTTTAGTCACGAACTCACCAAGTTTCATGACGGACAATAAAGGCAAACGACGTGAGTCAAGTGTCGCACCACTCCACCCGAAGATGGCTGGCTAATCATTGATGATAGGCTTCTTGGGCCCATCGTCAACATGGGCATATAGCCGACATGCCATGAACATGATTCAAGCACACCTCGGTGAACATTCCTCTCCAGATGTCCCGATGAACGTCGACGGGACTGCCTTTCCATTGGATACAGCTTCATTGAAAGACGATTCTAGCTTGACGACTTTGGACAATTTGCCTTCGTTTGACTATGCTATTTACTTGACCAACACCGTCAAGTTCCACATCACACAAACTTACCACTTGTTTGAGGAATCTAACTTCAACCGGACTCTAAATGTCATCTATAGTCAGGATCCTCCGCCGATAGGCTCCAGCCGACTCGAGTACATACAGTATTTTGTCGTCATGGCTCTTGGCAAGGCCTTGCTGGGACGCGCTGGATCTAGTGCTCAACCACCGGGAAACGAATATTTCTTGCAAGCCATCAAATTGTTTCCTGACATAACAGGTCTTTGTCAAGATCCAATTCTATCTGTAGAGATCTGTTGTGGTCTGGCTCTATACCTTCAGTCCATTGACCACCGAAACAGCGCCTACCTCTATGTATGGCCCTCCCTAAATGTCCGAGTGGCGGGCTAATGCTCTGTAGCTTGGACTAGCTCTACGCGTCTCTCTAAGTCAAGGCCTTCATCGTGATTTGACAGGGGGATATCTTGACCCTACTGAAGAAACAAGACATAGGAGTGCTTGGTGGACTTTGTACATATTGGACAGGAAATTTGCATCACTCATGGGTGCCCCGAGCTCGATAAACGATGGGGACATTTCAGTTCTTCTACCTGAAGGACCTCAAGCAACTCAAAAGTCTAAAGTAGTCGACATGCACGTCAAGCTCTCACGGCTCATGGCAAAAGTCATCAACAGTAAGCGATAACCTGCCTTACTCAGACTCGACTAATCGGGCCTATTTAGCTGTTTATGCAACTGATGATCGGCTTGGTTCATCGTTCCTTCGAAACACGCAGGCTATTCTTCGTGAATTAGCCAAACTCGGAGATGATTTGGCTGCATCTCCTGAACTGAAGCCAGGAAATTCCAGTCCCGTTGGTCGAGTTTCAGCAACACTGAATCTTTGCTACCATCAGGTATGCCTAAAGTTCACCCGGGTGATCTATAGAATATGGAACTTACTGGTTTAGTGTATCCTGCTCGCTACGAGGCCCCTTTTGATCTGTCTCCTTCGTGACAGATTACAGGATAAGACGGCTGGGGGAAGTCCCGATCGACATACCGTGGAACCCATCACGGCTCTTTTGAAGACGTCAAGTGAGTCTGCGAGCCAGTCGTTGCGCATCTTGGCTGCCTTGCAATCACATGACCTGTTAGGTGAGTATCCTTGACTCGTGCCCGCATCTATAGTACTAGACTTACGTGGGGATATACACAGAGATATTTCTCCCCTTTGATCTCGAGCAGATATTCTCGTCAGGTTTCATCATTACCCTAATCTCGGCCATACACCCATTCCCGAACGCTGTTGACGAAGCCGGCTTTGACAAGTCCCTAAACCTACTCGACACACTCATTGCTAACGGCAATATTCCAGCACGCTTCCGTCGTGAGGAACTTGTTCGTCTACATGAGATGCTGCTCCTTGTCAGCCAGCAAGAGATTAACCCCGAAGACGTTGCATTAGATCCGTCGCAGGCCATGCCTCATAGCATGTCTCCGAACCAGATATTATCTATTGCCAATCTGTTGGATTCTTATCCAGATCTGGATAGCATCGTGGGTGTAGGAACTGAGGGGTGGTTATGGGAAACAGATACTGCAGCAGTTCAGCACTTGGAACCTCAGACGGGCGAAGATATCCCAGATATTGGTAGTCCTAGGACCGAAATACCTTGATATAGAAGAATGAGAAAGGCGCAGTCTTGCTTTTCTCCCTAGTTGGGCAATACCTATTCCGCGTGCCACGGTACAGTAGTAAAAAGCCTCCAATATACAAATTCCCTTTCTCCCGAACAGCCTGCAATTGACCAGGCCCTGCGCTGCGGATCGACTTTCGCCCGAGTTCATCATCGATGGGTCAAAGTGCAAAGCTCTGCATCACTTATGACCACTTATTCACCATGGTTGGGGCAATGTGCACGTATGAGGATTGCAGGCTGGTGTCATATGATAAGTATCCTTCCGCCCGATATTATGATATGATCCGGTCAGGTATGCAGAAACCTTGCATACCACGAATCCTACTATCTTGAACATCAAATGGGTGCAAGATAACGGTAGCCGAGTGTGGTAGAGGTGCAGAGTTGCGTCACATGAAACACTGACAACCTAACTACCTGAGCTACAATAAAAAGTATTACAAAAAACAGGGCACTCCGTCTGACCGAACCAAATTCAACATGCTAGAAAAATCATCGGGCTTACCCGTCCCACATCTTCAACCTAAAAGAAAACTCCATGTGAGGTAATCCATCCCGTCGACTCTTGAAAATCACTAATCTTTCTCAGACTCCCATCCCACGAAATGGCAGTTTGCTACACCTGCAACGGAAGCGGGAACGCGACGTTGGATTGCAACGTCTGCAGGACTTCGGGCAAGGTGGAAAAGAGGGTTGAGTGTGATAAATGTGGCAGCACAAGGATAGTGATGGTTACCTGTTGGAAATGTGAGGGGAAGGGAGTCTATAAAATGGCTTGTGATAGATGCAGTGGACAAGGCTTCAACTGAAGGCGACGGTCGATATTGTTGATATTAATATGACTTTTATCTCCTCTCATTTTGGAGATCTACATACTCTGATCTCCTTGTGGCCAATAATCCATTAAGGAGGGAAAGACTGTATTATCAGTATCTACCATCATCAAAGGCAGTTCATCAAAGAACGAGGTGAAACTAGAAAACGGAATTTCGCTGCTACCATAGGTATCAGTTACTATGAAACTGGTCAGATCTGGATCCATGGTTATCGTGTGTTAGGTTCTTACCTTGGCTCGTCTGAGTCCTATATTCCTCTGGCTTCTCGAGTACGACTCTTAAAGCTGTTACTACTCTGCTTGCTTCTCTGGAAAAGTCGTTTGTGCGACTCCAGATATCCAGGCTCTTTTCTAGTAGGCTTCGCACCTCGGTCAACTGTTGAGGTGACAGTTTGTCTCTGCGGCGCTGGATGAGAAAACATGCGACACTGGCGGCTAAAAAGTAGCCATTGTTCATGAAACAAGAGTCAGGAATACCAGTAGGCCTCGAGGCGTCCGAGACCTCGGATTCCTCTGCCATGAGGTGTTGCAGTTGTAGGATCTCCAAAGCAGCCTCGATGACGATACTCCAGGACTGATCGCTATCAGCCGGATCCTTGGATGTACCAAGGAACTTCCAGTTGATGAGGATTCTGGCTCTTTGATAGTGCATATAAAAGTTGATTCTCTATCCGGACGAAGAATATGTAAGCAGCTCTGTTCACTCTCTACTATAAGGGATCGCTATACTTGCCTGAGATACGACGCTTGGGGGATCCAGTAATGACTCGGACATTGGTCGGAATTGGAAAGGACCAGGAAGGCTTGAATATGTCGTATCTAGTTTCGCATTTAAAGCTATAATGTCATCCCGAGTAAGGGCGTGAGGACTAGAGACCATGTCCGAAACAACGCCCATACAGACTGCAATGTGAAACTTGGCGATGATGACAGTGCTAGAGGTAAGCTCGTTGATAGATCTCGCCGGCGGCAGCTCAGTCGAGCTTGCGTCAAAGTCATGATTCTGAAGGTTCCGAGGTGGCCTAGTATCGCTAAGCGAGTGCTTGATGCTGCTCGGAAGACCCATCTGCGTCGCAAAGCCCGTGTCAAGAGAGTAAACCATGGCCCACATCCGGCGCCTCATCTCCCCTTGGTACGGGGACAAAGACTTGAAGTGCCGGGGATCTCGATGGTACCCCATGCGAATGGCTACCGAAGCACTCATTAGCGGGCATCTTGGGAGAGTGATCCCAATGGAGACGTACCTATTTGAACAATGTTACCCATCAAGAGCCAGACTCTAACATTGGAGTCTTTATTTAGGTTATTCTCGATGACGATGTAGTGAACAAGAGTCTCCATGATATCAGGGCCTCCTTTGGCAAACTGCGCTTGTATAAGGCATTGGACAACCTTTTCCCTGTATGCCAGTATCTTTGGCATCAATGTAGGTTGTGGGGGACACGCAGAGGTTTCTTGTGCTCTAGAGAGGCAGCTCTCCTGGCTCTGAACTTGTGTTGTTAGGCAGAAGATGCTATACAAGAGGCCAAGCCAAGAGACAGAAGCCGTGCTGGGCTCTTCCCAGAATGTGTTGTACTTGAAAACAGTGATTAGCAGGTCCTTGATGGAATGGATGAAGACTAACCCTCTTTAAGAACTCTGTTGGGTGTATCACAGCTATTAGATCAAGAATCAGCGGGGATTCACGGGTGGGCTCTCTTCAGTTGTCCTACATCGATACTCCTGAGCTCGAAAATAGAATGCAACTAATGCATCACATTCCCTCCTAGGCGGTAGTCCATCCAGGAGCTCTTGGTGAGTGGCATGCTTACATCCTTCAAAGAGAAGGACAGTCTGGTCAAGGGGCGGTGAGCCATCACCAAACGCAGTCTCTGTCTGGACCTGATCCTCTGTCTCTGTCACGCCACCCAAGACATTTGTCCAGTGGGTTGAATCTTTGAAGCCGGTTCCAGACTTGGTCAAGTGCAGGTCCGTGGTTTCTGGGGATGGAACGGAAGCTGAACTACTGAGCGTCGCGAGGCCACCTATCCCGCAAGCAGATAGACTGCTATCGTAGGTAGTAGGTGTAACGGTGTGTGACTGCCTGGACGCTGGGGATGGCGATGAGGAGTCTGAATAATTACATGTCGACTCGACGTGTCGTTTCTAGAAGACATTACACCATAAGCCTCAACATCCTCTGCTATTCTTACCGCTACAACAACTCACTATGCAATGGGAACAAGGCTTCTTGCGATCACACTTTCGCCTGTTCGTTTGGTCAGCACTCTGGATGTGTTTGTGGAGGAGTCGGTCCTAACGCACTTTCGCTGACGGCAGGAATTGCAGGAGAGCTGCGGCTTCTCCCGGCGGCGGCCCGGATGCGGGCGGAGGAGAACTGGGGATCCATCAGGAAGGCCCATCTTTCTCAGGAAAATGGAAGATCAGACGATGAAAGGCTTTAGAGGCGCAAAAGAGAGAGGAAATGAGGGAGAGTACAATAGGATCCGAATCATCCGCAGCATCTTATGTCCGCCAGCCAGCGCCAATCACAGGCCGCTTGACCCTCCGCACCCCCCGCCCATCGTCCGCCGCCGTCTTTATAATGTCGATTTCTGGGGACCATGTTGGCTATAAATGAATTGATTTCCGGTCATGAAAAGGGAGTGGAAAAATCACAGTGTTTCCAATTACATGTTTCGTTCTTCTTGAATTAATTGTCTCGTCTTCTCTATTCGCATCTTGACCATGGCCAAGGTGGACGACACTACTCCCCCCATGCAGGACCTGCAAAACACGCCTCCAGATTCCAGCCTCGGTGGAGAGACTGAAAAAGACACTGAAGATCCTCGAGAGCCAGTTCGTGATGGACCTCCAGATGGCGGTGCCGCCGCATGGCTCGTTGTCCTGGGAGCCTGGTGCTGCTCCTTCTCCAGCCCAGGCTGGATCAACAGTCAGTATACTCCCTCCAACCCGTATCTATCAAGCTCTCTATAAGACTAAGGAAACCTTCATTTTGGCAGGTGTGGGTAGCTTTCAGCAGTATTACGAGGTCGGACCACTCAAGGACTACTCCAGCAGTACCATTGCTTGGATTCCATCCCTCCAAATTTTCTTCCTCTTCGCCTTGGGACCTATCGTTGGCATACTATTCGACAAGTACGGACCAAGACCTCTTATCATCGGTGGGACACTCCTTCACGTCTTTGGACTGATGATGGCGTCGTTGGCCAAGACGTATTATCAGTTCATCTTGTCCCAGGGAGTGTGCAGTGCCATCGGTGCTGCATGCCTATACTCACCTGGCAAGTCAAACTTATTCCTTAATTCATCGTCTTCATGTTAACAAACTCTGTGCGATGTAGCACTTGCCTGTATGACCACTTGGTTCTCCAAGAGGCGTGGAGCAGCTATGGGCATCATGGCGACAGGATCCTCACTCGGCGGTGTCATCTTCCCCATCATGATCAGCCGTATGATTAAAAGTACCGGGTACCCTTGGGCGATGAGAACTGCAGCGTTCCTTATCCTCGGCCTCCAAATCATTGCGATCCTCACTGTCCGCCCGAGAACGAAGCCCGTGCCCAAGACGATGCCCGCCGGTCGATACGCTGCGCCCTTCACAGAGATCCCTTTTGTCATCATGCTGTTGGGGGTATTTGTCTTGACTTATGGAATATTCATCCCCATTGATTATTTGGCTGTGCAGGCCTTTCAGGAGGCGCATGTGTCAGATGAGATGGCTCAATATTTGGTGTCCATCTTCAACGCTGCAAGGTACGTCGACATTCTGCCCAACCCCCGGCATCAAGCAACGCTGACCTCTGAACCAAGTCTCTTTGGCCGTCTTGTTGCCGGTTATGGCGCAGATATAATTGGCAGATGGAATATGTTCATACTCGCCTGTGCTGTTTCTGGGATCTCCGAGTTTGCTGTCTGGATCCCTGCCAAACACTCATCCATCGCAATCGGTTTCGCCATCATGTTTGGGTTCGCATCTGGAGCCTTCATTGGCCTTTCCGGTGCCCTTCCCATCTCCGTGTCCCCTCCAGCTGAGATCGGTTACCGGTTGGGCGTCCTCCTCCTTGCCATTTCGATCCCAGCCCTCACAATGGCGCCTATTGGTGGTGCTATTCTTCAAAATTCGAACAATGGCTGGCTGGACGTTAAGATTTTTGGAGGCGTAATGTGTCTCGCCGGATCAGCCATCACGCTTGTCTCGAGGTTGCTATACACCGACAAGAAGTTTCTCAAGGTGTTTTAAGGGCAAGCTTATCATAACTACCTGTCTTGTAAACGAGTACAAGGAGTGACTACAAGACAGCGTGGGCGTGCCATTTCCATAGGATTGCACGGGTACAGAATTTGCAAATATCTTGTTTGACTCAAGGGAAGTTATAGATGTAGCATAGCTATGTACATGCTCAATATTTACAAATAAATACCAGCATCAATCCACCAGGCATAATCCCCGGCTCCAATTCATTTTCACATCAATAATGGCATTCATGCAATGACACATCAAGCATTAGGCTCCGCCCAGTTATGAGAAAAGGCCTGAACCTGTCCAAAGTTGGGCGTGCCATCAGCATTGGCAGTAAGAGGCTGAACCATGGCATATCGGGAATCATCACACGCGCCGTTCTTGTTGGAAGTCGCATGGAAAGTGATCCAAGTGTCCTTGCCATCGGGGCTTCGGAAGAAGCTGTTGTGTCCAGTTCCGTAGCTTCCGTTACCGCTCTTAAGAACACAGCCGTTAGACTTCTTCCAGGCAGCTGCCTTGGCGGGATCAGTCTTGCCATCCCACTCCAGCAGAGCAACGCAGTAGTCGGGAGTCCAGCAGTAGTTGGCGGAGTAGGCGATGTAGGTCTTTCCGCCAAAGTAGAGCGCGTTCTGACCCTCTTGCACAGGGACTCCGGACTTTTCCCAGGATTGGTCGGGCTGGGAGATGATGCTAAGGTCTCCGACTGACATGTAGTTGGAGCCGAGCTTTCGGACGCAGGTCGACTGGTACTGGACTCCGGTCATGCAGGAGTAGACAAAGTAGTTGCCCCAGCCGTTGAAGCGGAGGATGGTACCGTCGATACCCCAGTCGTCGGTGAGCTTGGCACCGTAGGACCACGAGTCCCATGGAGAAGCACCACCTAATTTTGATCAGCACCTATTTATAGCTTCGTGACAAACAACTTACCCTTCAGGACGTGCGATCGCTGGCCGGTCAGATCGTCACCAGACAATCCGGCAGTGTAGTAGAGGTACCACTTTCCATCAAAGTAGTGAATCTCGGGAGCCCACACATTGCAGCAACGAGAGGCATTGCTATCCGTGTAGATGACCTTGGGAGTAGCCGTCTTAAGACCCTCAATAGTCTTTGCACGAGACAGTTGAAGGTTGGTCCACTCGGTAGAGATGAGGTAGTAGTAACCGTCAAAATAGGTAACCTGAGGATCACCACCACCGGGGTTACGGATGGGGTTGGTAAAGGCACGAGCCGAACCGAACAGCCCGAGGGCCAGGGTGAAGAGATTCCAAGAGACCATTGTGGCAGATGATACTGAAACGAACTCGTCTACCACAAGTTTCATGTCAGATTCTCGGCTTGTCTTTATACACTTTACTCACAGCGGCTGAGCTAGCTGGTGGTCACCGCTTAGACATAGTGCTCACGAGATGCACAAACACGAGCTCCAACACTACTGGAGGATTTATTCCCACACTCAACGGGACGACTTTAAGCTTCTTTCCCGCTCGAACCCAGGTCAACTTCTCCATCAGGCTAATGGGGCCGAAACGGAAGTTTCACGTGGGGCCCCGGTACTCTATCCCATGCGGTCCAATAAAAAGAGTAGGTCCTGGGCAATTTCCCAAGGTTACATCTTGTCTCTAAGCATGGAACTCTCGGGATTTAAACCTCCGAAGGTACATAAAGGTGTGTGCATAAGACGATTAAATGGATGATGCGCCCCAATAAAAAATGTCACGCGATTGAAGCCAAGGATACCGGCCTCTTAATGGAGTGTAGAAACTAAGTGCGCAAATTCCATGTGTGGACGGAAAATGGCCTTGCCGTGAGGGGTAGAGAGGCTGGATCGTGCTGATCATCTACTCGTGCATTTGTCAATGACGTTAATTGTCCTAGCACAAGCATTTATGCCAAGGATGATCCAGTCACCGGGGTATGGGGAAGCGGTGTGAATGGGGCGGATAGAGCTGTACGGAAGAAGAGAGTGGCTGGGTAACTCTAATCTGTGGAATAGGTATTTGCTGGTGTCTTGAATTTCTCACTTCTTTTGGGCTCATTATTATGCCGGTTTGCTTTTACTAGTCATCTATCTTCAAGACTACGGACGTTGTACTAGGATTCATATTCTAATTCTAGTGGCCTATATGAAGAATAAAATTACCGGTGTAGAAAAAGAACCAGGAAAGGAAAAAACTACTCTATCAGCGCTTAACTATGTTCCAGCTGGTCGTTGTAGTTTCCTTGGCCCGATGAGGGGAACATTGCAATAAGCGCTCGGCATCCCCGCGTTTTGAGCAATCGGAGGCAAGTGGTGGCCGTAGAAGAAAATAGATATTAACCCTACTAAGCAACAAAGTCTTGTCGATTCAAGATGTGGCCGCTGAACATAAAAATCATAGAAATATGCACTCGAGGGTCAAGTCGATGCAACAAGTGCGCATGCGTTCGGCTGACGGAGAAAAGGCATCAATATACATGATCAACTCACTACATATATCGAGACAGGGAATATACTCGGAGCGAACGGTAGCAGGATAGGTTTTTGCCCTCAGCCATTCAGAAAGTGGACCTGTGCCCACCAACCTCCAAGGACACAACTGGAGACAATGGAACAAAAAGATAATGCATCCTAACCAACGGCAAAAAAGAAACAGATGCTCGGAGATGAGGGACAAGGGATTTGAACCCTTAACCTTCAGGAGATCCCAGTGCACTGGAATCTGACTATGATGGGAGTTAGTTGAGTGATTTAACAGACAGGTATCCATATGATGCTTACCGCGCTACCGTTGCGCCAGCCCCCCTTCGATGACTTCTCTCTCATCAAGAGCAGTTAAGAACGAGACGTTCCATCAATAGATGAAAGGTGCAAAAAAGAAAGGAGATGAGGGACAAGGGATTTGAACCCTTAACCTTCAGGAGATTCCGGTTGTACTGGAATCTGACTAATGAGGGAATTAGTGACTTGTTGAGAGGAGAATGGATCACTTAAGGTGAACTTACCGCGCTACCGTTGCGCCAGCCCCCCTTGGGTTGGTTGGACTGGGCCTTCAGTTGTCGATTCATGAGGAGGGGGAATTTTGGTTGCGGAGACTGTGTGGGTTCTGTCGGCGGTGAAGTGGCATCATCTCTATCGTGGTGCTTTGTCGGATGGGAAGAGTTGGTTGTGTGCTATCTATGAGTTTTGCTAATTCGCCGGGGTTGCTTACTCATGCTAGCGAAGATAATAGTTAGTATACTCCTTTTAAATCTAGGACATTTTTACTTTATAAGAGATTTATTATATAGAGAACTTTGTGGAATTGTTTCCTCTCTAGGGTAGGTAGGAAGATGTTCTCGCCTATGTCTCCCATTTTTCTTCTCCACTGCCATGCCTAAGCACACTGGTGGAAATGGTCCGCTTCGGCGCTGGTACAACACTTTAGGATTCTCCATTCCGTAATTTATTTTCTATGAAAATCTCTGCGGTTGTTCCCTGCCTATAGGCTACTGATACGCTTCTCTTCTTTCCTTACTTCTCTCCGTGTTATCCACCTACCGGCCATTTATCCACATCACCATACCAAGACCACTAATAGCATGGGCGGCGGGCGCACTCCTTGATAGCTATAGCCAAGGAATGAGATATAGGAGGGAAATTTGAACAATGTTCTACGCCACTGAGTAGCAGACTCGGTATGGGTTGGAGATCATGGTGAATTTGTGAAACTTGTTTCATGAGTTCCTCCTAGTACCTCCGCACGCCCTGTGCGGCAAAGGTATAACTTCTCTTGATAGCCGCCTCCACGTTTGCTTCCTCAAGACTTCTTGCGCCAGGCACCTCCGTGCTGTCTGGAACCGCTAACCCCGCAGCTGTTCTAGATAGGTCGCCGTCCCTGTTATTCATTTCCACGTCTGGAACCATCCTAGGACTTAGACTCGACGTCTCAGGTTCTTTGCGGCGGCGAAGATACCTCGTCCCCGATAGCTTGCCACCACCCACATCTGCTAATTCTCTGGTATTCAATGCCGTCCCTATTATTCATTTCTACGTCTAGAACTATCCTAGGACTTAGACTCGACGTCTCAGGTTCTTTGCGGCGGCGAAGATACCTCGTCCCCGATAGCTTGCCACTACCCACATCTGCTGATTCTCTAGTATTCGATGCCGTCCCTGTTATTCATTTCTACGTCTAGAACCATCCTAGGACTCAGACTCGACGTCTCAGGTTCTTTGCGGCGGCGAAGATACCTCGTCCACGACAGCTTGCCACCACCCACATCTGCTGATTCTCTGGTATTCGATGCTGTCCCGTTTCCGCTTTGGGGTACAGCGCTTTGTCGTGTGTTAGGGCCCCCCAGGTGCGTTTGCTGAGACGCCGCCATCGGAAAGATCCTTCGCTTCTGATCCTCATTCTTCTGGTGCATTTTCAGCCATGATAGCCACCCTATCAGAACGATGAGCGTTAACGGTAATGCAATAGCCCAGTACGTCCAAAATCGCGAGTTGATTACTCGCTTCCCGTCCTCAGCTGACCAGTCAAATAGGTCCATTGAGAAAAGAGTCTAAGTGAGTCAGTCTCAATGTAAATGTGTAGAGCATTCTCGCTAGGATACTAACCGCGATGAACGCCCCTGGCAAGAATAGGATACTCATGACCGCAAGGGCAAACATTGCAAAGCTGTCATCCTTTGCTGTACGAGAAATCTCCAGAGAGATCCTAGCCATCTCGTAGTTGTTCTTGTTGTCACGCTGGGCGACGAGATTGTAGACCTATGGGGTATCCGTGAGGAGATTACCTTTGAACCAATGAGTTGGTGACCTACAATCTGTAGTTGACTTGATGCGATCTGATATTCTCTTGCTATTTCGAGCAACAGGCCATTCTGCGTCGCTTGCAGCACCCGTAGCCGGCCTTTCAACCGATTTGTCGACTTCCACAGGGCCTCATTTTTTCTGGTGTCATCTCCCTCCTCGTTTGGGCAGTGCTTGTTCGCTATTGCAGATATGCATTCAAGTATGCGTCCTACAAGTAGTATATTCGCTTTGGTGCGCGCCTCACGCGTCGGCAGCCTCGAAATGGCGACATTTAACCTCTGAGTCATCTGGCTGAAGCTCACGCGGGCACCCTCGTTGGCCTGTTCGGCATCCTGAAAAAAATGGAACAAGTCAGAATAAACTTTGAAAGGGGATAAATCGTATCGTTTCCCTCAAAGGGGGAGTTACCATAGCATCATCGAATACTCCGGACCATCTAGTTCGGCTCTCGACATCCTAGAGCTGGTTCACGGTGCCTCTAACACTGGCTATGTCTCCTGCAGTGAGAAGCTCACAGAGTATTACTGGTAGTAGCATCGGATGTTGGATATCAGCCAGGGCAGCGGCCATCTTGCGAGAAAAAGCTAATCTTTCGACGTTTTGCATTCCATGGATGAACGCATTGATGACCTGGCGCGAATGGTCCCAATAAACCCCTAGTGTCCAGTCCTCATTCTGGGACAATGGAAGGCGAAAGGTGAAAGCTATTGGTATCAGTCAGAGGAGTGAGGTCCAAAGTGTTTAGTAGCTCGACACAGGTACGTACATGTGTAGGTCGATAACGAGCTGGCCTCGTGTTCGATTAGCATCGGTATTCCTTCTGCGGGTTAACGACAGGCTTCAATAATTGAGGAGAGAGTATTCTGTGACAACTCACCATCTAGCAGCCGATGAACACAAGTTAGTGGGACCTTGAGAGTCTTCAGCACGTCCAAGAGCACGGCTTCGTCTTTCATTGTCACTGCCCCCTGATCCTTCTTAGTAGCCTGACCGCACACACTGCTAGCGTTAGTCACATCATGGATACAATTAGGGGACAGAGACTTCTTACACAATGTTAACCTCTTTGGTGGCATCTTGGGCGTCCCGGAGTCCCCGGAGACATTGCTGAAGGCCTTCATGACCGTCCTCTAGTTGAAACAGCTTGTCTGCGCTGGCAGTGTCTGGCTTAGGCTTGGCCAGTTAGCCGTGCCATTGTAATCGACTAACCACGGTGGAAGTCTCCTGGATTAGCTTACTGAGGTTTCTTTGACTGTTAGGACAAAATTTTGCCCACTCTCGAACACCATCTGGTCGGGGAACCTGAAGGTGTGTTCGCCGGTCTTGTCAGGGCGAATTTCGTCTTCCAGCTGCGTAGTCCCTTTTGGCACCTCTGTAGGCCATACTGCTTTAGGCAGCATAGCATCCCTCTCTCTATTCTCCTCGCCGTATTCGAGGTCTTCATCATCGATGGGTAGGACGACGACCAATTGGTCACGTTGGTCACGAAACGACTGCAAGTCGCTGGCGGTCTGTTGGAAGTGGTGAACGAGCGAGAATCGTTGGTCGATACGCCTGATAACACTCTCAGCCCTATTTCCAAGAAATATAAGCTTGAGCCGACCCTGATATGTCGGGAAGGTCTTGACATATATCCTGTGTAGGTCCTTGAGCCCACCATTAATTTCTTGCATGCTGTGGATGAAGAATTGTAGCTCTTGCTGTGGCAGATTGATTTCGTTGAGAAGGCGTTCAGCCTGCCGAAAGGACGTCCACCATTGTTCTATCATATCCTGGGTCTCGCAGCTCAAAGAGTCACGGTGTTCTTTTTTGAGCACACTGGTTAGGATTTCTTCGCACAACTTCTGAGCTTTGCGCAGCTGGCTGATAGCTGTGTCCGAGGCGGAAGCCTTGCCTACAAAGCCGAAAACTTCCATAGTAGCTTGACTTGAGGAAAAAAATCCTGTTTGGTGATTATGCGGGAATACAGCTGGCGCAAGGATGTTGTGAGGCCACTGAAACCATTTTACTATCAGCCAAGTCTAAAAGATGAAGCGGATGCCTAATTCCCTCTGTTGGGTAGAAATGCATGGATGGATAAACGTACTCCCGTGCCTACCTACGATAAACCTATTGGACGCCATTCTGTGATGTAAATCAGCCACAGCAAGAGAAGTCAGGCTGCACTAACAACAGAACGGTCTCCCATCAGGATGCACATCTTGAGCAACACAAAGAGGACCATTTGATTACTTACCACAGCTTAGGGTCCCTTCCAACATGCAAAGGTTAACTACATTGTAACTTATAACGTAATTGTAACAAGTTCTTGACTGTCAACGGGAAGGAGCTTGACGTCTGTATACATCCACTACTCTGTGCATCGAAACAGCTGTTGAAAGCGTTGTGAAGATTCTACTAGTATGAATAGCCTACTATAAACTTTGGAGATATGGTGAGACGCTGGTAGCAAGGGAACATGGGATATATACATCGTAGCCATGGGACCCATTTGCTTTGCCGAGTATGGGCCAAAGGAGGCTTAGACAAGTTCAACTGTCACCCAGGTCAAGGAAAAAATGAGAAACGACATAAACACAATAGCTTATGCTGGTCTAAATATAGTTAATAAAATAAAATAAAAAAGCTCTAAAGTATAAATACTATTATATTATATCTCTTAATATTTTATCATAGTGCCTATATATAATTCTTTTATCAAATTTAAGATGAATGAGTTAATCGTACCCGCCTTCCCGTGTCTTATTTGTTCTCTTGACCGGCCTGACTGTTAAGAACGAAAGAAAAGTTCAGCTCGTCTGTGGGTACGTGGCAGTGCATGTTGTGTAACGACAATGTACACAGCCTGCTTCAGGTAATTGTTTGTGGCTGGATTTGGAAGACAGAGGCTCCCAAGGACAACATGCTGCAGCCTGTACCCCTCTTTGCTCACCAACCGTCCACCAACATCATCAACACCCCCAATACCACATAGAACGACCAACGCTTTAGCATCAGAGCTATTCAAAGGGAAGAATGACAGAGGAGTCTGACACTAATATTTGGGACTCGCGGTTCGACGATGGCACCGTCACAACACCCGTTGCGGTGAATGGGTCTCGGTCTCTAACCAGGGCTAACGCCGAATCGGACGACCTCTTGCGGGATGTCTTGATGATCGTCAGGAACGGACTCCCACATGTTGCTCATGAGTTCCTACGCTTCGACAGTCATCTTGGCCAGGGAACCAGCTTCGAAGTCAGCAGAGAGATCTACAGTAACCCGATCGGAGAGCAGCCTCACTTTGTCGCCGTCAAACGTCTCGTCATGAGACGCGAGACGGACGGCCAAGAAGAGTCTGCCAGGGAATTGAGAGCAGAGTCGAGACGACTTATCAACGTCAAACGAGAGGTGCGCGTGCTCACTCATGCCAAACTCCGATCTCATTCTTGTCTCGTCTCGGCGACCGGCTGGGGATGGACTCCCCACACGGGTGGCAGCAAGAGGCCTTACCTGGTGATGAGCTACTCCATGAACGGTACTCTGAGTCACTTTGCCCAAAAAAGGAGTCTCAATCTCATCGAAAGACGATTCCTTGCTCTTGATGTGGCCATGGGAATTCGCGCACTGCACGACTGCAACATTGTTCACGGAGACATCAAGCCAGACAATGTCCTCGTCTATGACTACAGCACAAGACTTGAGGAGCATGAGCGCCATTACCAAGCAAAGCTAGCTGACTTTGGGTCTGCCTTATTTCAAGAAGACCCCAGCCTCCAGCAGGCCATCTATCTTGGCACCCCAAAGTACAACGCTCCCGAGATCCGCGGTTTGCAGAGAGAGCAAGACGAGGATAAGGGCGATGAGTTGATTCCCCTCTTCAACCGGTTCAAGGCCGCAGATTGCTACTCGTTTGGCCTCTTGCTTTGGGAAACCATCAACCGCGGCAAGTCATTCACCGAGACAGAAAATCCTCTCGGAGAACTTGAGAGAATGTTTTGGGGAAAAGAAAATGCGATTTTGGACAAGGCGATAGAATTCTTCAAGGACTGGAAAACTACATTGGAGGTGCTCGATAAGGAGGAATCTCAAGCGAGAATCGGAGTGTTCCCATCGAACCCAACCCGTTTGGAGATGCAAGGGGTGTTGAAGGAGCGTCGTTTCCATCTTGACCCCATTGATGCACCGCCAGATGAGGAATCACTGGAAGCCTTGAGGAACACGGTGTCGCTGTGCTTGCAGGATAGCATATGGAATCGAGGCAACATGCATCAGATCGTCGAGGCTCTTGCCAAGGGAGTAAGGTAACGTCACTTTCCTTCACAACCAACTTACACATGTTGACCTAGTTTACCAATAGCGACCTACTTCCTCCAGGGGGAAGCACGACATTGAAGGTTCTGCCTCAGACTCGACAACTCAACAGCTCTAGTCCGAATCTTCTACCCGGTTACGAGACTATCAGAAGAATCACACCAGATGAGGCCCAAACTACTAGACTCCTGCGCCTCGAAAAGACCGAGAATCTTCGCGTGGTGCCAATCGATGCCCCTGCCGACCCTTCCCTCCAGGTTGCAAGGTTACCGCCAGTGAAGCGGGTTGGAACGTTGGTCCTGACGCCACAGGCCCATTGCTATGGATCAGAAGACATGTTTCGAGTCAGTATATGATGTATGACCATAACGCGGGTGTTGACATTTTATCAGGCATCTATTAGCAGGCAGCCACCTTGGGAGAACCAGTCCGCAGCATTTGAGTTCCTCCAGCACGCGATCAAGACTGAGAAGGATGAAGACAAAAGAGCTCAGGTTTACTTACAGCTGGCAATCATGCACCTGATTGGATACGGAGTTGCCGATGACAGTTCGAAAGCACTGCAACATCTTGAAGTCGCAAGTAAACACAACGAGGTTGCCAGGGTGATTTTCGAGAGAGTTCATATAGCCTTGAGACCCGAAGGTGACCACGAACACGGGTCAGAAGATGAAATAGCGCATATCACCTACAGGAACCCGGACATGTTTCTTGATGGGGCTACTGAGCGAAGTGGTAAAGCAGATGAGAAATTCTTGACCCTCGGCCCCATCAAGATCCATTCATTCGAGATCTTCTCCAGATTGGTCAAAAAGGGCAAAAAGTATGAAGCTCCTGAGCTATCCGATGCATTCACAGATGCTTGCAGGGATGGCCACTTGGACGCCGCCATGCTACTGGCTCAACACTGCACCGACATCTATACTATCGATGAGGAGAAGCCCAACCCGTTTCATTGGTTGATAATGTTTAGCCAAGAGGATGCTATGAAGGTTCTTGAGACTGTTGCGTCCTCCCAGACGGAGGAGACGCAGAAGGGATTCCACTTGAAGGCTATACGCTCCTTATTGAATCGTGAGCACGACACGACTATGTTGCTCCCACATCGCTGTCTTGAACTCCGCGGTACACCGCTTCACTGGGCTATCATGGCGGGTTACAAGGACCTTGTCGAGGCTTTTCTCCGTCTGGGGGCTGATGTCAACAAGAGAACAGATTCACGAACAACTCAGCATCAGGCTGGCTACCGAGAGCATCATCCCAGTTTTAGTCCACTCGATGTTGCAGTGGCGTGTCATTTCCCGCACATTGTCAAACTACTTCTCGAACACAGATGTGAGGTTCATGGGGGAGACGTTCTGTGGTCGTTTTCGTCATTTCACATGCTTGGGTATAAAACACTCCCCTTCGCTAGGTACATGTATCATGGCAAGAATTACCGTGCTGCTCTACGGGAGACGATTCAGATCCTCAAGGATGAAGGCATGGATATCAATGCTCTCGACTCTGAGGGGCAGACGCCGCTCCTCGTTGCAGTCAAGAACATGGATCTTGAACCCTACATCCTTGAGGAGTTGCTGTCAGCTGGAGCCACGACAGGGCCTATGGACGATGATGAAGAAGGCAACGTAGTCATATCGGCTATAATTTGCTGTGGACACCGGCGTTTCTCGGCCTGGAAGATACCTCATCTGCTCCCGCTCGTTCAAGACATCAATTCCTTGAGTTCAGGCGAGAGAAGCCTCAATGCACTGCATTACTGCGCTTTCTTTGATGCCGCACTGGCTGCCGACGCGTTGCTGCGTTGGCCACAAACTGACATCGACGCTGTGGATGCCTCAGGCGATTTGACGGCCATGGCTCTGGCCGCACAGAGAGGTTCCTTGGAGGTGCTAGCCCTTCTGATTAAGAATGGTGCCGACATCCATAAAGGGAGGCCAATAGGCAAGGCCATCTGCTTTGGCCACATTCAGGCAGCCAAGATACTACTTGACGCTGGGGTTGGCATTCAATTCCTCCTGGGCAGTGGATCTGAGATGACCGTTCTGAAGTATGCGGTTTGCAAGGGCTCCGAAAGACCATCCTATGTCAGAAAATGTCTGGCACTCTGCCCTCAGCTTCGAGAGAAACATGTTCTTGATTACCAAGACGATAGCCTGGCCCGCTGGACCGCTCTCCACTTTGCCACATACTTTGGAGACGTTGAAGGTGTCAGAGCCCTTCTCGACGCAGGCGCGGACACCCACAAGATCTCGGCTGTCGACGAGACCCCCCTCGAACTGGCGGCCCTGACCCTCGAAGAATTCACACACCCTGACTCAAAGGCATTCGTTCGTCAAGACCACCCGAGCATCCAGAGGGACATTCAAGCATTGGACGGAACAACGTATGACTACTATGAAAGGGTCAAACGACTAGAGATGGGAATGGTGGACCGCCTGGACGAAGTCATGAATCTCCTCCGAGAGGCTGAACTGGCCCAATACCCTGGAGGATTTGATTCGCGACCAAAACGAAAGATTGTGAGGGAGCCCAGGGTGGGACAGTTTTGGGAGCCGGAGCCGACGAGGTCGCGAGATGAGTACTTTGTCATGCTCTACGGTGATATTTTAAGTCCTCAAAGGCTTCAAGAGCTTGGTTTTGTGTCTCAAAGATAATTTCGTATGTACTTTTACTAGTTTGGCAAACTTCCTACAAAGACCACCATAACCGCGCAGTACGCCGCCGTCGCCGAAAAGATTTCATAGTTGCGAGACGATGTCAACCAGCAGAGAGAAGAAGAGAAGACGCCAGTGAAAGCGGCAATAACCCACAGTCTTGTCGGGACTGCTTTGACAGCGTATAGTATTCCAATGGGGACCACGAGTGTGGCAACGGCGAAGAGGGTGGTCAACGCTCGTGAGACGGCTACTACTTTGGATTGTTTGATGAACTGGATCTGTGGATCCTCTGATTTTGGGTTTGAGTCCTGATTGAACCGTTAACGTTATATCCTTCGAGAATAAGAGAATATCCGAAAGGAAATTCCGTCTATGAGGTTGTGAAGCAGTACTAACCTTGCACAAGCTGGACACGCCGGCATATCTCCCAAGAAAGGTCTCCAGACCTCCCTTTTCCACAGAATGCTTGGCCCGTCTGAGATCACTCCAGTCGTTGAGGAAGGTTGACTCTGCAAAAGCCACTGGCTTCTTCCCGTCCATCCAGTTTGCCACACTCTTGATCTCCGGTTCTTCTGGTTCGGGGCGCTCTAGATGAGTGTAGAATGCGGCTAATAATGCGTCTATATAGGCTTAGTCGATGAACCAAGAGGATAAGACTTTTTAGTTCCGCCTGCTTACCGTACTCCTTAAGCTTCTCTTCTATCTCCCCCAATAGTTCCTGTCGTTCTTTGTTCGCTTCGCGGCGTCTATTCGTTGTAAGGAGATAAGGATTCGTTTGGCTTTGTGATAGGTCAAGTGCATCCAATCTCTGCTCAAGCTCTATCAAGTCGTCTTGTTTGTGCAGTAGAACGCGCGTGTGTAAACGTGTGAAGCATCGGAATATTGTGAAATCTGGGTCGCTGCTAAGGAATGCTGATAACGAAGGATAACCACGAGGAAAAGATTCAACTGAAAGAAACGTTAGGACGAGAACTATCATAGGAATAGCCTCTGCGAACTGTGTGGAATACGTACTTTGTGGCGGATTTGCAGCAAAGGATGGCCCAGGAATATCGTGCTGTGATTGATATCTTGTAATTGCTATCCGAATGTCAGACCTGTCAAGGCTATCACAACCACTTACCAGAGAGAAAGCGAGCTAAAATTTGTGATGTGTTCCTTACGTCTTTGTCTGCTAACAAATTGTTGCTGCTGTATCGCAGAAGCCGTCGCACCAGTCGAGGCTCCTGATGCTGTCGATGCTGTCGTTGCCGTCATGTCGTCTAACAATCTTAAGAGCTTGCCAAGGAGAGAATCAACGGCCTGATATTCTTCTTTGAGCGATAAGATGTAATTTCCACTGTCAGACTCTTCACCGTAACCCCGAGCCTTTAAACAATAGCTCAGCCATCGCTAAGTACGCCTGATCTCTGTGAAATGTGCAAATTTCAAGGCCCCCCTCACCCATGCACTGCATCCCATTGGTGCCTCAGACCCAGCGGCCTCCATAACCCAGGCCGCAGAAGCCTGGCTGCGCCCCCCGGCCTGCAGCAAATCAATAGCTTGGCACCCGCAGACTGCTCTCGGGTACCGCCACCGGATGCCTCTGACCATTATCCAATCGCTTCAGTTGGTACGTGGCATTCTCAAAGTCGTTGGAGACGATCTTGTAGGGGCCTGCTGGCTGCTGTTGCCCTGCGATCTGGAGGTAGACGGTCTCGCCGACTTGGTAGAGTGGCTCACGGGGCCACTACAGGGGTGTTCAGCTAGGGTCAGTCACAGATCTCTAACCTTTATTGCCTCACTTACGTCGGCTTTGTTCCCGTATTGTTCGACGCGAGAGCGATAGCGTCCTTTCGCGTTCTCCGAGAAGCCTATCTGAGGCTGAGTGTGTGTCAGCTAGAAAGAAATTGTAGGAAGTAGAGTATTATTTGCCTCTTCGTCTTCTGAGGAATCCTCAGGCCTCGTTCGGCGACGTGGGTTATCAGGCTCCGACATGATCACGAAATCTTGGACTGTACAAAACACTGAGAAAGGCGACAGCCTTGAGAATAAGACTTTGGACGAATTACTGCAGGCTATATACTTGCGGGGTCACTGTTCGCCAGGCTCTGATCGGGCAATCTCGCCGGCTGGCGATAACCCTCCCGGCTGAGAGAAGAGGAAACAACAATTCACCCGCCCCCGCATGATAGGGCCTCGTTCAGATGTGTGTTACACAGCATAGCAAATACGTTTATCCGGCAGCTCAGCTGATGCGCCTCCTCAGTCTGGCTTTTTCCCCCTCAGTTCAAATTCTTCTCATGCATGTCCATGCTGTTTCCTGAAAGCCGGTCAAATGGCTGATGCCGACCTTGTCCAATCGTTCAACAGCGGCATTCAGCCAGGCTTACATATTCCATACACCCAAGTTCACGTCTTACTCATCCACTGGGATGTGAATGATCTTCAAGGTGTGGAAGAGGAAGTTCAAAGGCTTCGAGATGTGTTTCAAGCAAAGTACAATTACAACAGTGTCATATTTCGCATTCCGACTGACAAGTCGTGTCGCATACGGCTCAACAAGGAGATTCTCGGTTTCGTTGAGAACCAATCTCAGCGAGATGGTTTAATAATTGTCTATTATGCTGGTCACTGTGGTCCCGGGGATCACGGCCAAGCTGAGTGGGCGGCATTCGAGGACCAGAAACAACCCAAGCTCTCGTGGAATGAAGGACAACAACTGCTGTTCTCAGCACCAGGAGACGTTCTTCTCATCCTAGACTGTTG
The DNA here is from genome assembly GCA_002168265.2 of Fusarium euwallaceae. Classification (NCBI taxonomy): domain Eukaryota; kingdom Fungi; phylum Ascomycota; class Sordariomycetes; order Hypocreales; family Nectriaceae; genus Fusarium; species Fusarium euwallaceae. Next base: position 161,810 of record NHTE02000045.1, read on the forward strand.
TAATGCATCACTAATTGCTTTGGGTTCTAAGGATGAGGGGAGTCGCTTCGAGCTAATTGCTGCTTCGGCCAAGGATGGCAGAACGCCAGTGCCAGGGACAAAGTCTTTTACAACCACCCTTACCAAGTTACTCAAACTGCACGCTGACGAAGGCATCTCATCTGAGAACCTGTCCTCTGAGCTGAGAGAGCATAGAAAAATCACCGGTATGTATCAGTGGCTAGCTGGGTACTCATTGAATAGTTGCTCACATTTGGGATTATTAGAAACACCCGTCTTTCACAATTTTGTGCGGAAATCCCCAACAAGCATTCGACTGCAACGCCTGAATGAGGAAAATAGGTTCATGGAGAAACCCTCCAGTTACCTCTGGTTCAGAGTGTCTCTCTCAGGAGACGTGACGGGCACTCAAATTGCCGAGTGGCTGAAGAGCGCCCCTCCAAAGCATGCCACCGCCGTCAGAATAGAGGCTATTGTTAGCCGTGCCCGCCGGATACAAGAGGCGTTTCCCAAGGGTTCAGTATTCCAAGAGCTGTCTCAGGCAGCCAGGGAGGAGATTGAACGTCGCATGCGAGGGTTGGACACCGTCATGGCTGCCGCTGCCCAGTACGCCAAGGAATCTACGACCATTCCGGCCAGCGAGAAAGCGGATGCTATTCATCGATCGTTTGATGAGATAGAGGAGACCGTGTCCACCGTCTGCACTGCTATTGAGACTCCTTTGCTGCTAGAGGATACAGCCACCAGAGACCCAAACAGCCCTCAAGACATGGCCGCCGACGGCAAAACTCCTCCACTTCTCGCAGCCGCCGATGTGGGAGCCGCACTCGACCTCCGTCAAGCAATTCTCAACGAAGAAGCATGTCTCTACACTGTTGAGATCAGCTACAAAACGATCATGTTCAAAACGGCCAAAAGTCGAGGAGGCACATCCAACCACAGTCGGTTCAAATATGGCACGCTAGCCGGTCAACCAGTCATCATGGAGACGTACGAATACAAGGAAGCAAAAGACTTCAGTGGTCAACCACAACCACAGACACTCCACCAAGCACGTCGGATCACTGGGTTACTCCGTCACCCCAAGCGTACAGGATTTCACATCTTGCCTTGCGCAGGCTTCTTTTGGAACCGCGGTACTAGAAATGAGATGGGCCTTGTGTTTAATCTGCCTCCAACGTTTGAGTATGGTGATGGCAGCGGCGTTGAGACTCTTCTTGAGTTGTATAAGATGCATAAACTTGTTCCTCTTGGACATAGGATTCACCTTGCGTGGGCGATGACGGCTGCCATTGAACACTTTCATCGCGTGGGATGGGTACACAAGAGCATTCGGAGTAACAACATTGCCTTTGCTGCTATGCCGAAGATATCGTTGACCCGGGAGTCGTCAGACGGGGAGGATGAGAACTCAAGCTCGCCTAATCTTGGTGACTTCGATCTCAGTAATCCCTTACTCTTCGGGTTCGAATATTCTCGCGCGGGTGACGCGGCTACCTACTTGGAAGAAGATCACTCCCGAGCAAACAACCTCTACCGAGTCCCAGAGCGATGGAACAAGCCAGCAGCACGATTCAAGAAGAGCCACGACGTGTACTCGCTAGGTGTAGTTTTGTTTGAGATTGCGCTCTGGAAAGATGTTGAGTCGGCCCTCAAGTCTTTCAAATATGACCCGAACGAAATCGCTCCATCCAAGGTCACACAGGTTCTGAAGGATAAGTGCGTCAAATCTTTGCCACATCAAGTGGGTGCAGTGTTTGCACGCTGTATTTTGACTTGTTTGGACTTTGAGGCAAGGACTAAAGGCTTGAGCGAGTACGAGACCCAAAGATATTTTCAGAAGAACATTGTTGAGCCGATGGGAAGGGCAGTGAGAAGGATCTAAAGTGGATAGACAGGATCAGTTACGGTATACAAAAAATAAACAACATCTTATGGTCTTCCTTGCTTTCTAGCATATTTTAGTGGTGCCCCTTAGAAACCTCGCGGAGTGGACACATCTAACTATTCACCAAGGCCCTTCAAGGCATTCTCATATGTTCAGCGAAACAGTTGAAGAGGCGGTAGGGCCACTCGCTATCCTCCAAGAAACTCGCATAGATACCCCCTCTGTATTCAAACCACCCGTCACCCTCTCATAGTCATCCATTCACCAGTCATTGGATCATAGTGAAGATCATAAAAGACTTCCTTCCCCTCGCCACCCTGCACCTGGTAATCCACAACCAAATTCGGCTCATTGTAATGGCCCATGAACTCAAGTTCAAACGTGAGGTCTGTTCCAGGGCTCAAGGCAGTCCGGAAGGTGAACGTGAACGGTTCAGATCGAAGGACTCGCCGGTTATACGCGAGCTTGACAGATTGGAGATACGACACAGGTGTGCCGTCAACATCGACTCCGCTGAGCGTCAGCGATTGGCGATCATTATCATCAGTCTGTGCCGTGATGGTCAATCTTCGTTTGAGAATAAACGTGGGAATTGGCAGTTCTAGACCCTGCATCACCCGCGTCATCAGGTTGTCGGCCTCAGAGTAGACTCGCATCTCTGAGATACGATCAAACGGCGTGTTTTGAAGGTTGCAGATGACGAGCCTAGCCTTTCGACTCATGCCACAGATCTGTGGAATCCCACTAGCCGGAGTGACTGTTAGAGAGGAACCAAGAACGAGGCACAAGTCAGCTTTTTCAGCATGATCAGTCGCCAGCTGAAAAGCATCGGCAGGTAAATCCTCGCCAAAGTTGATGATGCTATCGTGAAGCAGTCCTCCGCAGCGGGTGCATGTTCGGCCAGTTCGATGATCGCGGACGGTTTTCTCGTAGGTTGCGACTGCTCGAAAGTCTAGGGGTGTTAGCACAAGAATGGCATCAAGGAACTATGCATACCGCGGATATAGTCTTTGCCACAATCTTTACAATATTCTCGATTACTATTACCATGAAGCTCCGAGATCATGTCCTGAAAATAGTTAGGTGAGTACATAGCAGCCTTTATCCTTGGATGGCCATGCTTACCGGCCTAATACCACTTCTGCGATGTAGTCCATCACAGTTCTGACTAACGAGATACTTCATTATGCCTTGATTCTGTAGTTCCAGCAGCGCCATGTGGCTTGGTGTTGGGATCGCCTGAAGAGTGCTCACGGCTTTGGTGGTTCGCGCTCTCCCCTGGGCTCTGAGTGTCCAGGCACCTTCAGGGCCACGAAAGTCGGGAATGCCTATGTTTTTCATATCAGTCAAGCTATTTCTATGTGGTAGTGGACGGAGTAGCTCACCTGCTGATGTTGACACTCCTGCGCCCGTAAAAACGATAAAGTGCTTGCTCTTCTTGATGAGTTCAACAAGCTTCGATGCTTGCTGGTCGATCACCTCAGGAGGATCTCGGCGCTCGGGTAGTGGAACTTTAGGTGCAGTAGAAGCCATATTGACTGTATCTATGATGCCACAGACTCTGATAATGTTGCGGTGAAAGGTGTAAACATGACGCTTACGCCCAGGGGTCGCGTGTCAAACCCTGGACGTTGATTTTAGCTCTTTCTTTTAGGCAGCAACCCCGCTATAACGTTAACAGTCAGACGACGTCCGATTGAGCCCGTAAGGATGGTCAGGATGATTGGATCAGAGTCTTGGTCTCGTGATTTATATGGTGACTTGTACGCGAGAATCCTACTCTATTTCGGGGTTCAATGACTATGAGGCTATCAAGTGAACCCAGGCAAACTACCGACATGTGTCTCTAAGCCGCGACCAACCCATGATCTAGAAATACATAAATAATCCGATTAACCAAGAGAAATCATTGATCAACTCAATCTTGAAGAAGAAAAAAGCTTATGAAACTCATGAAAGCATATTAAGAAGATGCACCAACTATGACGCACGCTCAAACTTCACCTTGGCCTCGGGAAGCTCGAAGCCAACAACACTCCCATCCTTATCCAGAAGAAAGACAACACTCTCCTCAACGCCGGCGACCGCGCCAACTTCCTGCCAGGTGATGCAAGTTGGTGTGCCCATATCGATAGGCGCGCTTCTGTCCTGGAACACAGCGACAAACTGTTGCTTGGTCTCGTCCTGAACGTTGGTAGGATAGATTCTAAAGTCCAAGTCGGAAACGTTGATACCAAGCTTCTTAGCTGTCTCAGCCCTGACATCCACCTCGCCAATGGTGAGGTTCTGGATCTCCAGGCCTGGGCCGTTGTCGGTGATGTTGAGAACAGCTGCACCGCCATCACTAGACTTGTAGCTGCCGGCATAGCGTTGTGCCAACTCCTTTGCAGCGAAAACTTGCATGTAGCCAAGAGACTCGCTAACAATGTCGGCGTAAACATTGAGATCAAGCTTGCGATCTTCAACAGTGCTGTCGTGCGCAAGAATGGCAAAACCAGCGTTGAAGTCGGCGGTGAGACCAAAGTAGCTAGCATACTGTCCGATAGTACCACTCTTGGTCAAGACATCAAGGACGGGCGAGATAGCAGTTGATCCTGCACGGTAGACTTCCCAAGGGCGGCCAACGCCGTTGCGCAGGTTGGATGTGTCCATGTTGGGGTGGAGCCATCGTCGAGTGATTGCAGGCGACAGAAGCTTGGAAGATAGGATGGAATGGCCGGCACGAGCAAGGTCCTCGATTGAGCTGACGAGAGACAAGGCACTGAAATAGATTAGCGAGAGGATCTTTAAAGTCAAAGTCACATTTTTTCTTACCCAGGCTCTCCGATTTGAGAAGTGTTCAGCCCCTCAATGGCAAACACGTCCGTGTCTTCAGGGGACAGCAGACCGCTAGACTTCATGTCCAGAGGTTGCAGCAGAACATCATCAAGAACTGAACCCCAAGAGCTTTGCTTTCTTCCATGTCGAGTTTGTCTCTCCATGGCGAAGGCGAGGAGCTGGAAGGCAGCGTACGACACAACGGGGGTTGTATCGGGGAGGAAGACGGGAGACTTCTTTGCAAAATCGCTGACGAAGGCTGCAATTATCAGCATTAAGTTTTATCATGTCATGTTTCCGCCAATACTCACATGCGTAATCACAGGTCTCGCTAATGGCACAAGCTTGGGCTGGTTATGTTGTTAGTGCATATCTTGAGGTAGCGATCATTGGAACTCACATTGACGACTGAGTCCAGACATTTGACCAGCCAAAGATCCAATGGTAACCTCTTTCCAAGGCACCGTCAGTGATCCCTTGACTTTAGCCAACTCTGGCAGGTACTTGGTGATGGGAGTCTCCCAATTGTCACCATTCTTTGCTAGCCACGCGTAGACGGTAAACACCATGGTCAAATCACCAACGGGAAACTTTGTCGTCGAAGTGAGGTTCGTCTTTGTAGCAGCCTGGTCCTCGGGAGAGGTGTAATGGTACTCGAAAAAGACGGGATCATCACGAAGCGACTCGGCACCTCCAAAGAGAACCACGGAGAAGGAGGTGGTGTTTGCCGAGATGGGGCCATAGTCCTCGCTTCCACCATTCTTGATGAGATCATCAAAAACTCCAGCAAACTTGGATTGAAGCTGAGCAAATGTCTTGGAAGACTTGTCGATGGTTGGAGGAGGGTAGTATGCGCCGATGAGAGGGCAGGCTGAGAAAGCAATGTCGTCGTCATTCTGTTGAGCAGATACAGTGGTGGTGAATCCACCCAAGACCGATGCGGCAGCTGCCAAGGGAATAAACGAACGCATTATGATGAAGATTGAGGGCGATTAGAGAAAAGGAAAAAGGGATATGAAGATGAGATGAAGAGGAGATGGTGAGGATGAGGATATTGCGCCATTGGTGGTTTAACCATGTCTTATTATACATGTCGAGCCGTCTGGGGTTTCGGAGCCAACGGAGAATATTTCAACGCTTGGATGAGGCTTAGAAGCCGAAATTAGCAGATTGACGATCAATCCTTCAATAAACCAAGGATTACACGGCATTTACTCGTAAAACGTCGATTTGGGTGTGAACCTCTTAGTCCGTACGTTAGTCCGTATCTTACACCGTATCTTAGTCCGACTCGGAGTAAGAGTTGCGAGTCCCGGTTTTAAGTCTTATCATTTTTATCCCGTATCTAAAGCCGTTACACTCAAGGAAATCTATCTGGAAGACCGAAATTACCAGGCATGTCGACAGGGTCCGTAAAGAGAAAAGTGCTAATGTCGAAATCTCCGCCCTGGTACCAACCCCCTCCCCAAGGACTGACATCCGGATAAGCTGACAAGTTAGCAACAGGCATGCTCTCGGCCTCCACTACCGCCACATTGGGTTGATTCACAGCCTGTGGGCTGGGTGTAGTGGTGATTGCAAGGTCATCGCCAGCCTGATGGTGATACCACAGTTCGAGACGAAGGACTCGATCGGCCAAACCTTCAAACGGGTGTCTTTCAGCACCTTTCTCAGAGCCAGCCGCTGTCCTTAAGCGGAGTATAATCTGTCGAAGTGTATGCGGCATATCCAAGAACCGACGAAGATGTCCGGTTGACCCGGAGATGCTCCCTCTGATAGCAATCAGATCAAGACGGACAGCTAGAGATAGACCGCAATAGATCATGATCCAGCCCATGTTTGACATTGCCATTTCCTCTCCGTGTGGCAGAACGAGTACGACGCTGATCAAGGAGCGAGCCGCTGACATGCTTGCAGAAAGCCAGTCTATGTGGGAAGCTTGGCCTTCTGGTGGGTTCTGGTTTTGTTGAAACTTGTCGAGGCCAAAGGGAGTTCCTCGGGGTGATGCCTGGCTGAGGAGAAGCTCCAGCATGTGAAGTTGCAAGAGTAATGGCGCTATCAACGTGTCAGGTATGTACACGGGTATTGAGAGAATAATATGCTTTAGAGAACTTACGACTATCACTCAGAGGAAAGGGCAGCGTCGCCTTGATCTCAGTACACTCCTGTGCAATCCGTTGAGTCTCCTCCCAGAAAGGTGAAAGGTCCTGAACAGCAGAAGGCTTGCTGACTATGTCGTCAACCCTCTCAATAAGAGTCTGCACACGGATGATATAGACAAGATACTTGTCAGTCGGATGCTGGTTGAGTAGGCCGAGATGCTCGCAGCATCTAGAGATGTAAGGCGAGTAAGACATGTGGCGCGACTTCTGAAGCACAATAGAGGAGCTGTTGCAGAAGTTAGAAGAGATTATGAGCCTAGCCGAGTTGACTTACGTAGATGATAGGTAATATGCACCTGCAAGAGCGCGCATCTCGGGTGGACCCCAGTCAGGTTCGTTCCTATCCTTGCCGCCGCCCACGTCCCATAGCTCTGGTCTCCTAGGTCTATCAAGGCGCATATCGCTAATGATACTTGTAGCGAGATGCAGATGCTGCGTGTATCTCTTTGGTCGAGGTTGGTAATGTGCCCTAAAACCAAAGTTCAGCAAGGTCGTTCTCTTTGATGAGACTGGTAGCATACCAAGCAAGATGTATAAGAAGGCCATGCAATAGATCAAGGTCATTGAACTTCCCGCTGATCATCTTTGCAGCCACAACTTGATTGAATAAATCGCCAAGTGCCTTTTGACGGTTCGTATCTGCATGCGAGGCAGCTGCAAGGGCAGCCAGACAGGCACATGGTCGATATGAGTTGGTTATGCTAACCGATATATCCTTTGGGAACACAACAAACGGAAAGTAAGGTGTCATCCTAGATCGAAAATATTCCAGAAGTTTGTCGCCGTCTTCCAAAGATAGGATCCCCCGTTGAAAAGGATCGAGCGAAGCATCTTTGTTAAAGATGTCACCGGGGTTCGCAATTGAAGCTGAGGCGCCTGAGTTTGAGGGTGATTTAGAGTCTCTCTTAGATTTCGACCTCAATTCCAGTCTAGGACAAGAAAATCAATTAGCAAGACTTCAACAATCTTTTTTTTTTTCCTTCTTCACGGTTCTCACCTGTGACGACTGGTGTTACGCGGCCGACGCCGGGCCGGGTTAAACACGCACGTCTTGCCAAGCCGAAGACACCGATCACAAAGATCAGAATCTTGAGTCTTGTCACACTTGATCTTGAGGTTAAAACATGTCTGACATGTTTTGAGCAACGTTACCGATGCCTGATTCTCATTTGACGCGCTCATGGTGGGTTTGGTGAGAGTAAGAATATGCCGAGAGGCCTATTAGTTAACGCGACTCAGCTTGGCAACGGTCACGTGCGTCTTAATAATGTGAAGAGCCCCCTGCTTATCGAGGTAGGATTCAGCGGATATAAGCAACCACCGGTATGAACAAGGCACACTATGAAATTCATTGCATAATTAATGGTATTTAATGGATATCTTCGTACAATGGCGATAATAGACGGCATTTTGATCCCATAGGATGAGTAACTCACGGTGTCGCTTGAAAAAGACCGTGGCAATATATTGCCCAACTTTGTCCACCTTAGGAAAACGGACCGCATGGGGAAGTAATATAATTTACAGCAGAGAATTATAAACAGCTCTTATTAAAGGCTTCTTATAAAACTTAAAAATATATACTTAAATAGGTATTTATAAATATTAGCTAATATTAGAAAGACAAATAACTCTATATCTAGGTTAAGTAATAATATAAATAATTTCTATGTTTAATATTTATGTAATAGATATAATTTATTGTCTTTTGCTAAGAGATTATCGAAACAAGAAGAAAACCAAGCCTCAAATCAAAGTCACGGTTTTTGGTTTCTCTCCCGAATTTGAGATCTCGTCATACCTCTCAACTAAACCCATCAGTCTAAACTTGCCATTTGCTTCTGGTCGCAGAAAAACGATGCCTTTCATGCCTAAAGGCTTGAAGATGTGATCACCCTTGCGAGGTTGAAGATCGTCGAGCCAGAGTTTATCGCGGAAGGTGAATATTTTCCCCTTGCTCGTTCTCAGGGAGGACCACGCAAAGGTGGCTATCTCCCGCCAGCCCTCCAAAGCGTGCGCGGCAAGGTCTTGATCCTTCGAGCAGAACTCTTTCATTTGGTCCAAATCCATGCTCTGTGCTAGGTCCACTAGGGTTTTGTTGTATGGTGATTTTGGGTGTATCATGGCTGGGTGCCATATTCCTGTGCGGGTGACAATCTCCCACGCCGCCATACCCCTAGGGTCTAGCGGCGCGGTGATCTGCTTTCTAAGCTGGTTCATAGTATCCCGGAGATCCATGGATGTGCCCACAAACTCTAGGTCTTCTGGCCTGGATATGGTCAAAGGACGCTCCGTACGATCTATGCAGACACCGTAGTCGTACCCCGAAATGGACATCTCCCGGGAGTCATCTGAGAAACCCGGTGGGTAAGCGCTGGATGCTGTTGCTGTCATTTTCTGTTGATTGGTCCCGATGGCTGGAACCCATGAAGGCACTCCAGGCAGAGGTTTCGTGTACCGGTCAAGGAGGGTGAGGCTGCCCGTTTTCTTAAAAATGTACTTGGAATATTTCCAGTAAACTTCCTCGCAGGGGATATCGTAGTCTGGCCAAAGAGATTTTGGTAGATCATGTAGCGGGACCATAGCGAGCAAGCCGTATATCTTGTCCACAGCCTCAGTACACGCGAGATCGGAAAAGTCTTCAATTACATCTAGAAGCCGCTCATGTGGCCATCTATCATAGCCCACGGCGAGCTGCTTCCTGAGAGACGAAATGCCGATGAACGAGGTGTGAGGGCGGTCCAAGACTTCTACCGACTCTTCGGGTTCCAGGCGGTCTTTGTGCGTGAACTGATCCCAGTTCAAGAGGTGCCGATTCACTAGGATGACGGGCCCATCCTTTGCAAGCACGGCTTCTTGAACAGTCCATATCCTCTGGAAATAAGTGCAATGGCGAAGAGCCGCCGCCACGGCGAAATGCATCAGTTGTTGTGTCCGAGCCTTTCCAGCCGGTTGTCGGCTAAGACGTTGAATTGGGAACTGCGGGCTGCGGACGTACACGGTGTATCTCGCAAGGGCCTCTTCCCTCAGCACCTCGCTCATTGGACAGTCCTCATTGTCAAAGCCCATCCATGAGTATTTGTCATCGTCGATCCATGGCTTGAGGAAGTTGGGCGGGATGGGCATGACCCCTAGCCACAAGAGGACCTCCTTGGCAGTGCTGTAGATCTGGTGCATGTTGGGGACCTGGTTCGCCTTCTCTTCTTTGTCATCTTGGTTGATGCAAATGGCATCTACCCAAATGGGTAGTTGGGGGAGAGTTTTAGCTTCAAACGTAGACTCTCGAATCTGTTGAAGTCCCTCAAAGAGGTTCACTGTCACCTCAAACTTGTTCCCGTTGAGGTGTATCGTGCGGCGGATATTGCTGTCTCCCCAGACGTAGGATAAAGCCCTGAAGGGATTCTCGCCTTGACCAAGCTTTCCGACAGTGACTTCACATTCTATGATGGAGTCCCAAGATCCAGGTTTAATGGTGACGAGTCGGATTGAGTTGTCGTAGAGTGGCTGATAGGAAAAGTGCTGAGAAGAGTTTTCCATAGTTAAAGTTTAGAATGAGGTTCAACGTTGAACCACCTAGAGCTCTTCAGGTCTCGGAGCGGCCGAAGGCGTAACCGTCAGAGGAGTCTAACTGGCTCAGCAGGGTTTGACAGGTCTGAGTTGGTAGTTGTCAGATCATGTCAGTTCTGAGCCCCGCCTGTAGGGCTAGGCTTTTTCGATGCCTGAATATGCCTCACATTCCGGTATATACGTGCGCGCGTCCGTTAGTCAGCGAGATTCTTACAGCAAGTAGGGTCGAGCATATTCAACATCTCTCACCAAGCAACCGTCACTTATTCCATCCCGATGATCATTGTAATATGAGTTATGTCTGTTCTCATTTCTTACTTGACAGGGCTAGGGACTTTTGAGGAGACATGACCGGATCCTCAAGACCAGTCAAAGTCTGAATCACATCCGCTGACCCAATTCTATATCAGAGGAGGCTCTTGAAGACACATGGCCCACTTAAATACAGAAGGTTGAGTTTCAGTATGTGTCATTATTATTGCCAAACAGTAGACTAGCCCGTGGAGAGATTGCTTAGGAAACGGGATAACCGATAGACAAGATCGTTCAATCGCGGTCAGTGCCAAGGATTTCCACCAGCGTTTGCCGTATTCCTTTTAGCGTATTCAGTTCTCTTGTTCGAGATGATGACGAACTCGGTCACTAAGCAGTCTAAATATAGACGATTGCTACTAATGGACAAGAAAATCCGCAACTGCGGACTTTTGGCGGAGTAACAAGAGGACAGGACAAAGTCCGCGAACACCCACTCGTATAACTTGATCTTGGACCTCGCTCCCATACAAATGGTTTAGGCATGCTACCGCTCGTGACAGAATCATATCGATTACTCATTTCCTCCTACACTTCTTTCTCTTTTTCATTTTTCCAGTTTTCGAAACCATGGCGCCAAATTACACCGACAAACTTCGCGCCAAGTCGATTGTTGTTATCGGCGGAACGTCTGGCGTAGGCTTCGCAGCTGCCGAAGCTAGCTTGGAGTTCGGTGCAAACGTCGTGGTTGTCAGCCGGACCCAGAAGAATGTCGACAAAGCCGTGCAAAGACTCCAAGAATCTTATCCCGCTGCAGCCAAGAGGATCCGGGGCCATACCTGCGACCTCTCCAGTGAGCAGGCAGAGGCAGATATCACCAAGGTCTTTGACTTTGCCACCGAAAATGGAGCACACCTTGTCGATCATGTCATCAGCACTGCTGGCTCATTCCCAAACCCAATATCTCTTGCTGAAGCAACGCCCAGCAACCTCGTCGCAGCCAGCCAGTATCACTTTATCGGGGACTTGATGCTCGCCAAGGTAGCAGTTAAATACCTTCAACCAGCCTACACATCCTCCATCACCTTAACTGGTGGTGCCGGAACGTACAAACCACCCCCGGGTTGGCCCCTCTGGGCTGGTGTGGGCGGCGCAAAAGATGCGCTGACTCGGAGCCTTGCCTTAGAGCTGAAACCGATTCGTGTGAACCTCGTCTCTTTAGGTGCGATTCGTACGGAACTATTCGACCGGGCTATGGCAGAATGGGGCGAATCAGCTGCCGAGGCAGCAAAGAATGCTTCTGTTTTAGGCAGGGTTGGAGACCCAGGAGATGTTGCTGAGACTTTTCTTGCTCTTATGAAGAATCATTTTGTCACGGGAACTATTAATATTCTGGAAGGGGGAGCTTTGCTTATTTAGTATCTTATATCGGGGGAAACTAGGAAGGCAGATAGTACTAGCAGGGAGAATATTATATTGACTGAGTTAGGTATAGTAAAGAGTAGTAATAGAAGAGAAAATAATAATCTTCAAATGGAACCTAACCATTATAGAATTAATTTTTTTTTTAAAAAAAGCCCATATTCTAGCAGGATTGTTAGAACCGTACCAGAAACTTGCACCACAGAGACTTTGATCGCTTTCATTTTCCTCTCTCCTTTCTTTGGACAAGGATGGAGGGGGAAACACTGGTGATCGGTCTCGTGTTGAAACTACGGCGCACTGTGTTAGCATTGGGATATGATGCTATGATGTGTTGGAAATGTGTTCTTTATTATAGTTGAAGCCAGGATAACCGACACAGCAGATCGAAACTACAGCGGTTGTAGTCGTTGTAACGCTGGAAATGTGGTCTGGCGGCACAAGACGCACAGCTGCTATCAGGATGACAGTATATTGATCCCCTTTTACACTGCAGGAAACTGCATGGCACATCGCGAGCAGTCACTTGTGTTCCCTAGGCCAACAAAAGTTGGAATATCATGGTATGTTAACCAGTGGGCTCTTCGGTTAGAGAACAACCTGGACTGAGTCTTAACATGCAACTAGCGCGTCTAATCAGTTTCCCAAGCCCGAAGGTCGGTCGCGGTTCTCCTCAAGTAGCTCCTTCAGCCCCGTCTGCTTAATGTGAGACCATCGCCGACTATCAATGCTATCAAAGTCCATGACGCCCCGCAAAAGCAATCTCATATACGCCAATCCGACATATTCTTCATATCGAGTAGGTCTAATTGTCGCTCGAGCTTCATCAACCAGCCGATCAACATCCTCGACTGTGCCCAAGCTCTTTGGCTCAAGGTGCAAACCATGTACTTGAGCATAGACTCGGCCCAGTTCAAGTATCGGGCAACGGAAGCTTTCGACATAGTAAAACCCGCCATCGGCAGCTTTTGGCTCGGAGATGGCCTGGATTGTATACGCTGCAAGATCCTTGAGCACGATCCACGTCAATTGTTCATCTCCAGCCCCAAAGAACGAGAGAGTGTTGGACTGGGCATCGATGGGATTACTATGTGGGGAATGCCACAGTAGATATTCCACAATACCTCCCGTGAAGGCATAGATAGGCTTGATCTCAGAGCTGAGGCGTGCGTGATTGTAGAAAGCAAGGTAATTGTCGTAGCTCTCGCATTCGCCGAGTTTGATCTTGGTCCAGTCATAGTTCCAAGACGCACCGTGGAAGATCTAAGTCATGGGCGAGTCAGCTCAAGGACAAGACGGATGGGTGGCATTACTTACCTTGACGCCAGCGCGCTCCGCAGCTCGGAGAAGTAGTATCTGCCCGTCCACTACGGCCACAGGGGAATAGTGAACAGCAGAGACAATGGCGTCAACGCCTTTGACTGCTTCATTCAGTGCGTCAATGTCATATACATCCTTCTGTGTAACAAAGCCCTCGAGACGGTCGGCAATATCCTTGGGCAGCTTGCTGGGGTTTCGGCCAAGGCCTCGGACTTTGTGGCCCGATTTGAAGGCGGCCTGGGCACATGCTTGACCAACGAGGCCAGTAACGCCAGCGATGAGGATCAACATTTTGACTTTATGAGAGGAAGGATCTGAGAAGAAGATATGTCTGAGGGATGCTGTTGGGGAAAAGCTGAGAACGACAGGTCTCCCTGGCGATATTTATACCTTGACTACCTCGTCACGGAACTCGGGGCAATCTTCATAGCGAGCGCCGAGTTACAATCGGAATCACTGTTAAGGTAAGGTCTCCCCCACAACTGGCCGAAAGAGAATGCACCCTGCAAGAGTCACATTAGCATCAGGTACGTCATCTTCAACAGTAGCCACCCAGAGGACATGTCACGTTTCCTAGTCAATGACCTGTATTAGGTGCGCAGTACCTACTTACATTAGAGTCACCAAGTGGGCCAGGCAAGTAACTTATGGGTCCGGTGTGAGCTTGGCAAATAGCAAAATCTAAATTGGTACTGACGAACCCCCCGAGGCTCTGAAAGAAAATTTCCCCCGTCCTTTCACTTTCTCACGCTTCGAGGTCCGCTACTGTTTGTCTGCCAGAAGACCTCGGCATACGAAGCAAGACGAGTCTCGGTTCACGGATTAACACCCTGCTAGGCAATATATCTTTTTTCGCTCCTTGACTACTATAATTGTTTTATCGCTGTTTCCTGTTCTTTCTCGATCTTGCACCGCGATTCCCCCGTTGTGTACATCTTCACCACCATCTTGGTCAGATTGTGGCATCTGGGAATAGCTTCACGGCAAGTTAGCGTCGACCCATATCTCGTCATGGCCTCTAGAGCTTTAGAGATATATTCAAGCTAACAGATATAGTGTTTACGAGCGAGACTCGCCATCTCAACGAGTCGAGACGATTGCCCATCCATCGACATGTGGGACAGGCGGTTCAGCTACGGCGAGGGTAGGGCGGCTTTTGAACAATGTAAGAGCATGATTAATCGTGGACAGAATATAGAAAAGTCTAGGGAGCCCTTCTTTTACTGCCCTGCCCGTGCTTTCTACCATGTTTAAAGAAGCTCCCGACACGACCGGTGATGATATGTATAGTCAACCACTTAACCCAAGCTCTACTCGCCACGGGATTCATGATTGCCTTAAAGCCTACCTAGTCGCTTAGGCCCTATTTCTAGAACTTCTGTTGCCTTTGTACCTCGGGTTGATTAAGCTGCTGTTTACTTTGTGGGGGCTCAATTGGCGAGTCTTCACACCATTGTGCTGCCTGACGACATTCCTCGACAACCTTGTGTTTGTGAGGATTTTTCCTTCCCAGTCAGTGTGACCTAATGCTTAACCCCCCTTCGTCAATCAGGAGAATCTCCTTACTTGGTTGTTTCTAGACATATGTGCTATCCCTGAACTACCTAGCCTAGAGACGTGCCTCTAAGGACGTGCCTCGCAAGTGTAGTGGTGAATTTTGAGCGTCATTTCGCGCTTTTAGTGTACGCCGAGGCGAATAGTGCTTTCGCTAAACCAAAATCCCATATCCTCCTAGGAACTGATGTCTTTATAACGCGATCAGGGATGCTATGGCAGTTGTTGAAGCACTTGGGGAAAGATACCTGTGGGTTGATTGTCTTTGCATTGTTCAAGATGATGAGCAAGAAAAGGCTACCACAATTCATGCAATGGATCAAATCTACAAGGCTGCCACCCTGATCATTGTTGCGGCAAGTGGCAAACATGCCCATTCAGGCCTTACTAGATCGCACCCTGGATCAAGATGCATCAAAACGTTTACAGGATCGATCGGAGGGGTCGGGCTTGTGGAGATTGAGCCCCCGTTCAGCTTAGAAACGTCCATCTGGGCCACACGCGGGTGGACATACCAGGAGTATCAGTTTTCCAAGAGATGCTTGATATTCCTTGACGGGCGCGTCTTCTTTGAGTGTCTTGGTCGATTACGGACCGAGGCACGACCGACAAGGACAAACCTGAGGCCAACCAAAACAAGATTCGCAGATTTCGGCAGCCACGTCGATGGATCTGCAATCCCGCCATACTTCCAGCATGTGGAGGCATACAGTCAACGAGCCTTGACTTACCAAGAAGACATTCTAAACGCATTTGCCGCCATTCTAGAGGATTACACCACCAAGTACAGTACCAGAATTTGCTAGGGCCTGCCAGTACAGAACTTCTTACTGGCATCGCTATGGGCCAATGGGCGGTACTGGGACGGAGGAATGAAGGCGCTGACACGGCGACTTGCCAGCCAGAAAACCAAACATCCCTTCCCCTCATGGTCCTGGGCGGGTTGGCTTGGCCCAATAACGTTTGATGTCAGTGAATCTCTTGTTCATTTGGGAACAAGGTTGAGTCGGCAGTGACTTGGCCATGGGACGAGAACTACGATATGACACCCTCGGATGACGTGTTTGAGACGGGGATCCTTGCTATCAAAGTCGATTCGGTGGTTCTTGATAGGAGTAATCTCAGCTTAAATGATGTCAAGTATTACCAGTTCAATGACTGTAGAGCGTGGGATTCTGGAACTGTGGAGTGTTTCCTCCTTGGAAGCATAAGTGACCAAGTTAAGGCATGGGAGACAAACGAGAGGATCAAACACAGCTACATACTAATGGCTGTCAAACAGCACTAGAATGGGATTTACTACAAGGAAGGTCTCTTTCGACTTGACCAGGGGTGTTAGACTAGACAAATATCTGAGAGAAAATGCATTCAACTAGGATAAAGGGATAGGGCGGACGGACGGTGGCAGACTTGAAAAAAGAAAACATGAAATTATGAAAAATACTTTAAATAATATGCCATCTGCCATCTTATGTTCCATTCCTTCTATATCTCCTAACATCCTTATCATTTTTCCATTTTTGTGACACGGTGTGTTACTCCGGGAATGCCGACCGACCCCTCACCGGCGGCATACTACGTCAAAAGAAGGAAAGAGATAACAAATCTTGCATATACAGGGCGTTTTTCAACAAGTCACCTGGCATGGCAACCCTTCTTATCTCGAGGCGAGGGCGGGGTAAATCCAATAACTATTGATGTGAGGAGTTAATGCTAGATCCACACAACCATCATCACACATGATGATGCGAAGTCGGCGTTGGATGGGATCTATCACGAACGACACGTAGATCAAGATAACAATCACTGGCTCCGCCGTCACATTGAACCTATATGTATTCATCTCCCATTCTTCTGACTTCTGCACTTTTATCTAACCATCGCGGGTGACGCCCATAACCTTCACCATGCCTCGTCAAGCTGATCTTGCCGTTGAAACGGGGGAGGTGAGATCTGAGGCTTTCGAGATGGAATCACCACATGCCATGAGCAACATCAACGAACCGTCCACCGACAATATGGCAAATGTCGCTATGATCGAGCCCATTCCTCCCAACGGAGGCTATGGCTGGGTTTGCGCCTTTGCCGTGTTTCTCATAAACTCCCACACCTGGGGCATCAACGCTGCAAGTTCACTGAAAAGCAAGATCAAGGCTCAGAGCTAACAACCTTCCCAGTCCTGGGCCATCATCATGGCCTATTACGCAACACATCTAGACGAGATGCCAGCCTCGTTCTTTGAATACTCTCTCGTTGGTGGGTTATCCATCTCGGCGGCCCTCATCATCTCTCCCCTCGTTACCATAGTCCGCAAGCGCATCGGCTTACGCTTGACCCTAATTCTCGGCTCTGTGCTTCTCTTCCTCTCACTCATCACATCCTCCCTCGCGACAAAGATGTGGCAGCTGTTCCTCAGCCAGGGTGTCTGCTTTGGAGTTGGAATGGGTTTATTGTACATCTCTGGAGCTGCTGTTCTTCCTCCGTGGTTCACTTCCCGACGAAGCCTAGCTGTCGGATGTGCGACATCCGGTGTCGGCATAGGAGGATTAGTTTACAGCATCGCCACGAACATTCTTATTGAAGATGTCGGGATTCGCTGGGCTTACCGCATCCTCGGCTTTTGCGGTTTTGGTGCCAATCTCCTTGCTGCCTTCTTGCTCAAGGAATGGGGTGGCAGAACGCAACCTGACATTGTCTTGGATGAGGAGCGCTTCGACCCTCGCGACTTTGGACGGATCGAGATTCTTCTGCTTATCGCCTGGGGGTTCGCTACAGATTTGGGTTATGTGATTCTGCTGTACTCACTGCCCACATACGCCTCCTCCATCGGCCTCACACCAGCGCAAGGTGCCACGTCGAGTGCCTTGCTGAACCTGGGGCTGGCCTTGTCGCGTCCCTTAATCGGTTATATCAGCGACTCGTTTGGACGCATCAACA
Source organism: Fusarium euwallaceae (assembly GCA_002168265.2). Taxonomy (NCBI): domain Eukaryota; kingdom Fungi; phylum Ascomycota; class Sordariomycetes; order Hypocreales; family Nectriaceae; genus Fusarium; species Fusarium euwallaceae. The sequence goes on from NHTE02000045.1 coordinate 179,729, forward strand.
TTGCCGGCATTCTCACATTCCTCTGTACCATCTCCTGCTTCGCACTCTGGCTCCCGGCAACGACCTACGCACCTTTACTTGCTTTCTCACTCATAGGAGGCGCATTATGCGGTGTGTTCTGGTGCACCATCACTCCTGTCATGGTTGAAGTAGTAGGAATCCGAAAGCTCGCGAGCACCTTTGGATCGCTTTGCATCGCCATGGCACTACCAACCACATTTGGCGGGCCTGTGGCCATGCAGATAGCAGGCAGTGGAGAGAACCTCAAATTTACGCGCGCACAGCTGTTTGTCGGTTTCATGTTTCTGACGGGGTCACTTTGTGTGTGGCTCCTACGATGCTGGCAGATCTTCAAGGTTGAGATGGAGCAAGGGGACAACTCGACGACGACTGTCAGAGCGACGCGTTATTGGGTCTCATGGCTAACTCCGCGGTTCCTGTTTAGCTCTCGACGAGTATGAGTCTCGAGATTTTAAGCAGTCGTAAGGTTATCTGGGTTTTGATTCATGCTTTTTGGAAAGTCTCTGACACTCTTGAAATTGCAATCCTGTACCACACCTAGTCCGATCTTCGTTATCGGTTATCCCGACTTTAACTATAATAAAGAACACATCATAGCATCATATCCCAATGCTAACACAGTGGCCTTTTTTAAGCCTTTCGGCCACCTGCAGGGTTATCTGCGCGTATGCAGGAACTCCTGTAATGCATATGGATGCTCAACTGGTCCTCCTGCGGGCTGCTGAGCGAGCCGGCATCACCCATTTCCTCGCCGCCAGCTGGAACTGCGACTGGAGGCAGCTCAAGCTTGGAATGCATCAAAGCTACGACGCTTGTATCGCCTTCTATCAGCAAGCCAAGTTGACATCAACCATCAAGCCGATTTGGATCCTTACTGGCGGTCTAACCGAGGTCTACTTTTCCATCCCCGGCCACGGCAACTTCTCTCCTGCATACAACGGCCCGTGGGACCCAGAAAACAAGACTGTTAACATTTAGGGCACCGGTGACGAAACATGGGATCTGACCACTGAGAAGGACGCGGCCGAATTCTCAGCCGAGGTTATCCAGCGCGATGACGCCCCAGAGGGAGGCTTCTGGGAGCTACATTCCGGTGCCTACTCGCCCAAGGAACTAGCGAGGATCTACAAAGAAGTCCGAGGGATTGAAATTGCCCAGAAGTATCGAGGCACGCTGGACGATTTGAGAGAGCTTGCCTACTCTATGAGGAACCAGAAGGCCTACAACGACTACTACAGCTTCATTGGTCTGTTCTATCAACTCTTTCAGCTGGATGGAACTTATTCCCTCAAGAACCTTGACAACCATAAGTTGAATGTCAAGACTACATCTATGGAAGAGTTTCTTCGCCAAAACCCCCAGATTTAGCTTGGGTGTTGACGTGTGCAAAGCGTGGTCTTGCCCGGGCTTCCCGACCTAGGTATTTTGGGCCGAGAGGTCGCTTGCCAGGCTTGCTCCTGAGTACCTCAAATGCGTAATAGATTACCCTCTGGATGGTATTGACAAATATTAAATTAGCATTCACCGTTCTTTAGTAGTGTTAAGACAATGATTATAAATATCCCTTCATACCTGGGTTGTGAGCTTGTTGCTTTAATTCGCCTACCCTTGACATTTTGACCAAAGGACTAGTGGATGTTAAAAATGCTATTGTCTCACGCAACTCTACCAAGGGGCCCAGGTCTTTTTGGAACTGTATTGCTTTTATTTCCCAGGTCACGGCTTTCCTCACTAATCCATTTGTACATGCCTTTCACCACCATAGTGGTTTTGTATGTATCTCAGAACTCACATCTTGTATGATGCGTATCTAGTGCATGAAATAGAAGATTGACGGTCTTCTTATCCCCTCACCGACAATCAAAACCATCATCTAGGCGTTTGACGGGAACAAAATCTCATGCCTATAGGGTATCTTGGTTGACTTGAAGGATGCGGAAGCTATCCGAAATGACTTGACAGGGGATGAAACTCTACTAAGGAAGCGAAAGAGCCGAGCCGAACTTTATCTTGAGGGAAGCCGTTGAGGATTTTGACAGCTCTGACTTTCTGCCCTATGACCCGGCCCATCATCTCTCTCGGGCTTGCGGGTGCAACACAGCTGATCAACCGCGATCCGTGATCTCTACTCCGTACTCCCACGTGTAATAACTCGGAACATTAAGCAACGTCCGAGCTCATTACTCCGCTTCCCGGTCTGATCATCCATAATGCTACTCTACAGGGTCGACGATCTGGACCCCCAAATGGCCCCCAACGAGAATCCCCCAAGTCAAACCCCCCCACTACCACGTCCAAGCCTTGGCATTGTGTCATTGACACCTTGCATCAACCATCATCCACGTAAACTCCTCGTGTAAGGTCGGCACTATCCGCTCCCGTTAGTATAGAAAGAGATTAGCTCCAACGCTTCCAGTCAAAGCAATCACGGTATTTGACGCGGGGAACCTGGACCTTGAAGACGCGGTGGGAAATTGCAGTACGCTCTGCTTCCTCTTGTAGTAAAGATCAACAATCACGTTCACCGCGGGGGTAGTTCTCCTCTTCCCTCTTTGGTCCCCTCGGCCCATTCGCAACAATGTCATTCCATGCTCAAATGGTAAGCTCGACGTTCCTAGAGCCTGAGCTATTATTCCGTCCGCCGGAATGATCTTCTCTTTCGGCATTATTTCTACCGACATGCGAGTTATGGTGAATTCGGACGCGTGCTCCGGATGGCCGGGGTTTATAATGCACTCATAAGGACATAGCACCGAAATTACGTGCATATTCTCATCCAGGTCCTGAATGGCGTCAAGTATAGGGTCCATTTGTATAAAACTGCCACAAAACCACCTCTAGGAGCAAACACTATCTCCAGCAGACACACCTGTCCTAGGAGGAACCAAACTCCATACACTCTTTTTTTATATCCTGGCACCGTCGTTTAAAGCAATCATGCTTCGACAAGCCGTCCATTCCTTTTTGCTTACTGCCCTCATGGGCCAAGCTGTTCTTGCAGCTCCTACCAATGCCACCTCTTCTGCTAAGGTTCACTGGCTTGGTGATAAGCCTGATTTTACCTCGGGCGTCACCTTTGGTGTTCCGTGGCCGAGGTCCAAGCACTTTCCCGAAAACACCCAGTTTTCTCTTTCGGGTCAGAGCGTTGATCTTCAATCTTGGGTCACTGGCTACTGGCCGGATGGTTCCGTGAAGTGGACCGGTCACGCTATTGCAGGGTCCGACAGCCCGATTGACGAGTATATCGTCAAGGCTACAACTGCACGGGGTTCCATCAACTCGACCGCTTCAACTGGTGCCGGGAAGAAGGGAGCTGTCGTCGTTACTGAGAGCGCCGACGGTATTGAAGTCGGAACCGGCAAGGTTACCGCCGTCTTCCCTAAGAAGGGCTCCGTCATTGTCAAGTCTATTGAGTCTGCGGATGGAAAGCAAGTCGCCCAGAACGGAAGACTTGTGCTTCACTCCCAGACTGGAGTTTCCCACGCTTTTGAAGACGAGACCGACGAACCAATCAAGTCTATTCGCTTCCAGAGCTCCATCGACAACGTCACCATCAGCGAGCAGACTTCCGTTCGCGCCCTTGTCACTGTCCGGGGTAAGCACGAAGCTGCCAGCGGATCCCACGATCCTTGGCTGCCGTTTGTCCTCCGGTTCTACCTGTACTCCAACTCTGAGTCCATCAAGATCATCCACAGCTTGGTATTTGATGGAGATGCTTCTAAGGACTTTGTCTCTGGTCTTGGCCTCCGATTTGATGTCCCTCTGAAGGGAGAGGAGCTGTACAACCGCCATGTCAGAATTGCCGGTGTTGAGGGTGGTCTTCTCAGCGAAGCTGTTCAGCCCATCACTGGACAGAGGAGAGATCCCGGCCAGGTTGTTAAGACTGCTCAGTTCGACGGCAAGGAGCTTCCCGATGTTAGCACCTGGGACACCAGAGTCTCTTCTCGTCTTCACTGGATCCCCGCCTGGAACGACTACAGCTTGAGCCAGCTTTCTCCCGATGGCTTCACCATCAAGAAGAGGACCAAGGCAGGCCAGAGCTGGATCAACGTCCCAGCTGGCACCCGCGCTGAGGGTCTCGTCTACCTTGGTGGAGCTACCAAGGGTGGCTTGGCTGTTGGACTGCGGGACTTCTGGAAGCGATACCCCACTGGCTTCGACATTGCTCAAGCTGGTTCTGACACTGGAAGTATCACTCTCTGGCTCTACAGCCCCTCTGCCGAGCCCCTCGACCTTAGACCTTATCATGATGGTCTGGGCCAGAAGAACTACACAGACGAACTGGATGCTCTTGAGATTACCTACGAGGATTGGGAGAAGGATTTCGACACTCCCTACGGCATTGCTCGAACCAGTGAGATTTATCTCGTCGCCTTCGATCAGACACCCACCCGGGAGAAGCTGGCCAGCTATGTCAGCCAGATCAACAACCCTCCTGTCCTCGTCCCCGAGTCTGAGTACATCCGTGAGACCAAGGCGATTGGCACCTACTGGGCCCCTGCAGACTCTACCAGCGCAGCCTCCAAGACCCTAGAGGAACATCTCGATTTCCTTGCCAAGTTCTACCAGTATGAAGTTGAGCACCGCCGATGGTACGGATTCCTCGACTACGGTGACTTTATGCACGCCTACGACGTCGATAGACACACTTGGCGTTACGATGTCGGAGGTTACGCTTGGGACAACTCTGAGCTTTCTCCTGATCTCTTCTTCTGGCAGTACTTCCTTCGAACTGGCCGAGAGGATATCTACCGCTTCGCTGAGGCTCTTACTCGTCACACTGGAGAGGTTGATGTCTACCATCTAGGTAACTGGAAGGGTCTGGGTACTCGACACGGTGTGCAGCATTTCAGTGACAGTGCTAAGCAGGCTCGTATCTCGCAGCCTCAGTACCGAAAGTACTTCTTCTATCTTTCTGGTGGTGATGAGAGAATTGGGGAACTCTTTGAGGAGCTGCTCGACACTGACAAGACCTACGGTGTCCTCGATCCTCAGCGAAAGGTTCGCAAGGATGGATGGAAGCCTACACCTGACTCAACCGTCGCCTTTGGTCTAGGCACCGATTGGTCCGCTCTTGCTGGTGGTTGGCTCATCGACTGGGAGCGCCGAGGACCTCGATGGGAGGAGTCCAAGGCCAAGCTCACCAAGACTGTCCAGGGCATCGCCAAGATGAAGAACGGCTTCGTTACAGGCTCTGGTCTCTACGATCTCAAGAACTGGGATCTGGGCCCGCCTCCCACTGATCCCGATAACGAGGGAACCGTCTCCATCTCCCACTTGTCTGCTGTCTTTGGTCTTCCCGAGGTTGTCTCTGAGCTCATTGAGTACTACGCCGACGACTTGCCCAAGGGTTTCAAACAAGCTTGGCTCGACTACTGCTACTACTTCAGCGCCACAGCGGCGGAGCAAAAGGCTCGCTATGGCGTTGAGTTTGGCAAGCTGAACCTCTACCAGGGACACTCCCGCCTGACAGCATATGCCTCGCACCAGCTCAACAACGAGACCATTGCTGACCGAGCTTGGAAGGAGTTCTTTGAGACTGATGGTTTCAAGGCTACTTCTCCTTGGGCTACTACTCCCATTGCCAAGAATGACGGTCTTATCCCCGGAAAGGAGGCCACTTGGGTTTCGACCAATGATGTTGCTCAGTATGGATTGGCTGTTATTCAGAACCTCGCTTTGGTGAAGGATGCTCTGGAGAATTATGGTTCTTAATGTTTCACATGATTTTGTTCATGACCGTTCAAACAGAACACTTGATATTTCATTAGTGTTAGTTAATCTTGACCTGCCCAACGAAATGTTAAACCATCAATGACCTCTCCCTCTTCCATCTCAATCCGACATCTGACAATCTCGTACGCTTCCGTCTCATATAGACGAAGAGGCTCTTCATCCTCCTCACTCATGACCAAAAATGCCTTCCCATACACCATGTTTCTCCCACTTGGATCGTCAACAAGTGCCTTGTAGTCGCCCCAGCTTCCGAGAACCCCACCACGGGTCTTGGCATCGTGATAAACAGGCTCAGTGCCGAGAAGCTCAGCAAGAGTCTCACTCTCCGCAAGGGTACCGTAGAAAAAGTACCAGACAGGATATTCATCCTGAGCCGGTTGAGGATTGCCAGTGTCGTTACTCAGTCGATGCTGAGGCATTGTTGAGTCGACACCAAGTGTTGGATGGATGGAGTTGGTTGACAACTCCTTTCGGGCAACCGAGATTCGAATAAAGGTTGGTCGAAATGCCGAGTGAATGTTGGACTCGGATAGAAAAGTTTCAATGGCTATTTTTTCAAGGCCATTGACTTTACAGAAGGAGCTGCTTTGGCCCGATGAATCTGAGGCCATCACAGTCTCCTGGATTGAGGCCATGTTTGCAGCCCCAGCCACGGCGTCAACATTTTGAAGTGGCCCCTCGAGCTTGAGCAAGAATGTTGCTGCCTGGAGTCTCTGCTTCTCCTTCTGAGTCATTGTCGCTGAGTGATATGACTTGCGTGCCGTAGTAGTACACCAGTACTCGTATGCTTCTCTGTCAAAGCCTTCTTGCTCTTTCCGATCTCGAACCATCTCCCAGTGACTGTCAGAGATGATAAGCTCGCGAGGGCTTGCTCGAAATACAGTGATTTTATCGAGGGCTTCGGGGGCTGAATAACCAAACAAAGACTGCCATCTGCAAATGGTGTTGTCAATCTCCTCAGTTTCAGTGAGAGAGACGGCATTGGCCATAGCCTCCAATTCATCGATGAGACTCATTGTTGTGGTAATGTTGTTGACTGTGGTGTATGTCTGCACGTGTATTCGAGTGTGAGTGAGTGAGCGAGTAAGTGTTTGTGTGTTTGTGAGAGTGCTTGGGAGATGGGAGAATTCGCCAATCTGAGCCGAACAAGGCTTGCATTTATAAGTGAATCTGGTAGTCGAATTAAGCTTTTGCCATGCGACTCAAAGTCCTGTTAGAAGGTTACAGAGGAATCGACCTCGCATATGCAGTAGTAAAGTATGCAAGCGCATGCAGATATGGTGCATGGCAGGCTGCAAGGCAACGATCTATTAGATCCAGTTAGCTGGCAACCTATATTTCCTTCCAGTGCATACCATTCCGAGACTAGGTGATTAGACTTCTGAAGTGCACATCCCGACTTAGAGAATGATTAGGTTATGGTATGTTACGATTAGGGTTTGATGCTGCTATGTATTCATAACTATGCTTTTTACGGTGGTGGCTGATGGCTTTTTATCATCATTATAGATAATAATAATAATTGTCATAATATGGATTTGGCTATATACCAAAATGAACCTTAATCATAGGTGCGAAGGTATAGAAAGAAGTAAAGGGATTTGCAACACTTTGATCACTGTGGCCAGGTTAAACTGAAGGGCCGTTGATCGAGTAAGCTTCTTTTTCATTCACACGTGCTCATTGAAATCCATTAGTCATGGAGTCATACTCTATGTACTTGGTAATATTTACAATTTTCAAATCTAGGCCTTCATAACCTCAGAAAGTCTAACCACACTGGCGCTAACCTCGTTAACCTTGCCAGGAGGCAGGTCACCAGCTCCCATAATCATGAGCAAATCAGGATCCTCCTCAAAGACAAGAAGAGCCCGAGTGTAGGCAGTAGGCTGAGGAACCTCCCACTTCTTCCAAGCATCAGGGTGTCCAAGAGCCTGGTTGGTGAAGATCTGAGACATGGTGCCACAGCTGACGACAATGGTGCCGTTCTCGCCGCCACAGGAGCTCCACACGACGTAGGGAGAACCGGCGGGCTTGGTTCCGTCGTCGGAGACGACCTGATGGTGTGTAGCGTTAAGGAAGGCAAGAGGGTCCTCGGAGAGGCGGTAGTAGACGGGGAACCAGTATCGGTCTGCAGAAGGCTCGCCACCATACTCATAGACGTAGATGTACTCGCCATTGGGAAGCTCAGCGACAGTGGGCATGCCAGGACGGGCATAGTAGTCGGCGTACTTGGTGTCCTCAACCACATCAGACCAAGTGAGGAGATCGGAAGATCGCTGGTGCACAAGCTTCTGAGAGTGAGTCGCGTTGTCTCGCTGATCGGAGTAGTACAGAATCAATTCTCCCTGGTAGGTCCTGTGATGAGTTAGTACACTGTAAATATCACTTTGACGAACGGCTTGTGACATACATCAAGAAAGGCTCCCAGACAGGAGTAAGACCATGCTCAGGTCGAGCCTCGCCACCAGCAGCAACGTGGCTGACGAATTCCCAAGTGTAACCCAAATCACGGCTAGCATAGAGCTCGATCTGAGTGTGGCTCAGGTTGGTAGGAATGCTGCTACCAGAGATGAGGACAGTACCAGCCTCAAAGTCACCGATATCCTCCTTAAGCTGATACAGGAAAGGCTGATATCTCAGACCCCAGTTGTTGACCTGATCACGGACCCTGGAGATCTCCTTCCAGGTCTTTCCACCATCAACACTCTTGACAATGGGGAACCACACCAAAGGAGGCTCAGGGGAGTAGTTCTCCCAAGTAGCCAGAAGGGTACCATCTGAAAGCTCAACAGGTCGAGAATACAAGACCTGAGGATCAGTGTAGTTGTTGGGAGGATCATAGATGACATTATTGCTGAATATCTGAGCTGCCGCAAAGGGCAGCAGGAACGAAACGAGACCGGCGAATCTCATGATGGACCAAGACTGAATGTTACAGTGGTATCGAGGCTGGTGAGAAGAGTTTACCAAGCATCCGGTTCGAGTTCTGTATTTATATCCCAATTCCCTCACGAAAATAAGATCCACCAATACCAATGCCAAGCTACCAACACGTCTGACGTAGACGCGGAGAAACTCTACAATCTGGGGCCGTCTGGGGGAAATTGTGACAATGATTGGAGCGCGAATTATGCTGCTGGCCTCCCCAGTTTTGCACAAGGAAACCGAGGCGCGCCAATCGGTGTCCGTGGAGCCTGTGGCAACGCTGATCAGCGGTGGTTCCTGGGTTCGGGGGTTAGTGCCGGCAGTCAGGCAAGGATCTGGATGGTACGCCGACCTGGGCTCCCGGGGTGTATGCGGGGGGTTGCTGGAGAGGGAGAAGGCGGTCACGAGGTTTGAGTGAGGGGAATAGAGTTTTTTGGTTTCGGGATGGTCTTGACCGAAATCAGGAGATTCGTAAACGCGGAATTGCTTTGGAATGAAATGGACTCATACTCGCACCATACTGTTCAAGTGCTAGCCCACTTACCTCGGTAACCTCGGATGGCTTGTTAATGATTATGCTGGTATGAGATAGAACTTGGCGTTCTTCTGATTGCCTGTCATAACTGACTTTTATTATCACTTAGTTGTAGGCAGGTGTTTACCTCCAGTACTCTTGACATTCTGTCGTTTCATTCATGATATCGCCGAAAGAGGCCACTAGCAACAACCGCATAAGACACAATTATCAATTCATGGCGGCATTGAAACACAATACCGCGAGACATCGTAACCTAGTTCCTTGGACTCTCTTTTGATGGTAGCCAACCCTCTTGATACTATGGTCTTAGTCCGGCCGTCGATGCTGCAAAACAACTACAAGGCGGACAGAAGCTCGACCTCATTCAATAAACAACTCTTGAAACTGCGTTCAAAGCCCTGAAAGCATGTATGAGGCCCGTTCGAGTTGGAAAAACTCATGTCCAGTCAGAATCTACCACCTTCAGGCATTTGACAACAGACACTGGACTATCCCTCCAGCCTTGAATATCTAGCATGAGCCTGTACGTTGTCCTTCCCAGAAATTCCGTTGCCTGTACGTTTACTTTGACTTTGAGACCGGTTTCTGAAATCTTTGCTGATAGATCCGCTGTCTGAACTCTCATGTATTGCTCGAGAGCTTTGCGAAAGGTGTGCCACTCCAGGCTGCTTGGACTAGCCTCGGAATGGTTCCCTCGTAGGAATGATCCCCAAGTCTCGAGCCAGGATACGAAATCCCCATGATCCGGATTCTCGGGAACGCCCCATAAGACAAAGAAACCAGAATGGCCATTCCCTACATACGAGGCTCCGCCGAGGCTCAGCGTGCCAACGCCTCTTCGCGCCTTGTATAAAATCTTGGTGTCATGACTCGGCGTCCAGTGCTTTGTCTCGGCATGTGCCATGCTGATTTCTGGGGCCACGACAGACACGATTAGCCGCTGCTTGAGATGATATCTCATGGGCCTGATGGCGGCAAGAAGAATACGCCTTGGTGATAGTTTTCGAGGGTCATAATCAACTGGATTTTACGCATTAGCACGACATCAGCTACGGTTGATAGAAGTGGGTGGCACATACGGAATGCGTTCTTGAACTCTACGCCTTGGACACCGGTTGCCCAGATAGAAGGTCTGCCGTTAGGGTGTAGCTGGATCAGAAGTCGGTTCCGGACTCTCGTGTATGCTGTATCCGGGTCTCCCGGAGTGAAAGGCTCAACGAGAATGGCAACACGGGGAAGAGGATTCCGATCGACAGCACAGCTGAGAACGGCCATAAAATGTTCCTTATCCAATGTGGGACTCGAGGTGTGCTTGTAGCGAATGGCACAGGGCCCGAGCAGGACGTCGATTTCCAAGCCCCGGGTCGTTGTGATAATGTCACCTCGTTCGAGGAGATTTGGGACTGGTCGTCGAACTGCAAACCGAAATGAAGACGGTCCCTTGGGGAGATATGGCTTATGGAAAAGGTCTTGGTCTTCTCCGATGGGCTCTGTCCAAGTCAAGATGGATTGGTCCGGACTTTTTTGTAGTATCTCCTCTTGAAGCCTCCGGAAAGCGTTTTCACCTTCCCCATAAAGGAGAGGCATGTTGATGTCGAATAAACCCATTAAAGAGTATGAAGCGTCCTCTGGGCGGGTTGTACGTCGATCAGCTGCCCATGTCATTTTTCTCGAGATGGGTTCTTCCGCCAGTTCCCGCTTGACTTCATCAAGGTGACCGCATCCCGGACACAACGGTTTACGGCCGCCTAGAAGAGGAGTCTTGAGACGGGGGAAGGTATGTGCCCTCCGTAAGATGGTTTCGGTGATTCCAGTGATTTCTTCAAGCCTAGAAGCGATCTGGTCCCTGCTGCACATGTAATTCCAATCTTGATCGAAAAAGAAGAGTCCATGAGGAGCGATAAGTTCCTGCAAAGTCCAGCCGCGGGTAAACCAGCGACTGTTGGCAAAGTTGTCCATGAAACCATCCTCTTGGAGCGTGACATCGTCCATGAAGACGTAGCAATTCGCCGACTCCATGTACCACTTGAACATGGAGTTGATAGCCTCGGATAACTCTGCGCTGCTTGATTTATCGATGCAGCAGGTATCGACCCAGAGGTAGTCTAGGTTGTTCTCTCTTGCCTTTTCGCAGGCATCGAGGATCTTTTGCAGGCCTCTCCTAGGACTCTGTAAATGTTGATGGATACCATCTTTGGCTTCTTCAAAGACGAATTCATCATCTTTCCATGTGTGAGAGAGGATGGCGTAGGGAGGTCGTTCGAAAATTGACTTTCCGATGAAGGATACGAGCTCGAGGTTTGTGGTATGAAGGAGCCGCATGCTCACGACTCGGATAACAAAGGAGGTTCAAGTCAGCAAATTGAAGGAAGAGCGCCTATTTTGTAGCCACTACGAGTCTAATGGAAGCGGCCGACTTCGTCTTGGATTGACGAGTTGTTGGGAAAAAGCCCGCAAGTTGAGATCAGGCTCTCAGGAAGGCACCCAAATTCAGCCGCGGTGCTTACTAACCGACCCTGCATTTCTGATTGCTTGCCTCGTTCTTTTGAACATGAAGCACGTGGTCACATGCTTGTGGCTGTGGCAGGCGTAGAATTCGAGTCTTTTTAGACTTTCACATCCGCAACCCATCGGTAGGTAACACAAGGATCATTGGCTGGGGCTACAACCGGCGATTTGGAATCATAGCCCTTGAGCACTTATGTAGCTTTAATATCAGGGCTAGGGGACTATAAAAATTATAGTTTGTAAGTTATACGATTCTATGATGTGTTGAAAATGTGTTCTTTATTATATGTGAAGCCCGGCCCTCGACGGGATAACTGAGCCAAAAGACCGTGCATGAAAGGTATGAAGAACCCCCCTGGCTAGTGAGATACATTCGTCATACAAATCTCACAGCCTTTTTTAATCGTCTATTAAACTATTTTCATACCTTTCTTATCTTCATTAGGTAATATTCTGATACCATCTTGCGGCCGGCAAATACCTTGCTAAGTTGAGAATACCACTTTTTTAACAAACGGGTGACTGCCAAGTCGCCTTGCATTTATTCCATCACCAACATCACCCGATGGATTTATCCCTGCTCTTAACACGGGCCTCAAGCCCACGAACTGTCTGTTAGCCAAGAGGAATACCCTGGGTACCCATCCATTAGGTTTAACATCGTGCTATTACTTGGCAAGCCAAGCCTCAATCCTTTTCTGATCCAGTACAGTATGGTCAGCAAATGGCACAGCGCGGCGCCCATCCATTTGTTGGTTCGGATATATATGCATCTAGCCCTACAACCTCCACCACGCCACACATGAAGAGGCAGTTTCTACTGGTCGATAGAAATACTTCCCTATCAAATTTTGGAAAAGATCTTACGAGGTGTGCCTCATCCTGGTTCATGGCGTAAGCACTATACCTGGGTTACGGGCGTCAGCGGGTATTTATACCACGCGGCTTGCTGACGTCTGGAATCTGTGAACTTGGACACAACAACCACGACCAAACGGCTCTGATCAATCAAGATGGCCTCAAATACCAAGCCAGCAAAGGAAAAGCCTCTCTCATTCATGGAGAAGCTGTCTTCTGAGGTCTACCTCTACCGTCCGTCGTCATCTACTGATTCCGGAGACCCCGCTCACCCAAAGCTCATCATCGTTGCGACCTGGACCAATGCATTGGATGGCCACATTGCCAAATACATTGACAAGCACAAGACTCTGTACCCAAGCTCTCCTATCCTTCTTGTGAAGAGCACGAGCAAGATTCTCTTCAATCCTCCCCTTCTGAGAAAGGCTGTTGAACCCATGGTCCCTGCCATCAAGGCATGCCTACCAGCCGACACATCCTCATCCTCATCAAACCCAAGCCTTCTTATCCACATGTTCTCCAACGGTGGTAATTCCAGCCTCTCAAACCTCTACGACGCGTATGCTGCATCGGTTGGCGAGAACGAGAGTCCCCATCTCGCCCCGCACGTCACCATTATGGATTCATGCCCTGGTGAGGAGTCAGTGACTGGCTTGGTTGCATTTCTCCAAGTCGGCCTCTCCGGCGTGGTGCGCCTCGTAGCGACACCTTTCATGTACCTCCTCGGTGCCGTTTGGGTATCAGCAATCGCGGTTGGATTGACCAAGGATTGGATTACCGTCTGGCGCAAGACGCACAACGATAAGGAGAATAAGAATCCACATGAGATACGTCGGACCTACATCTACAGCGAGAGAGATACTATGATCAGCTACAAGGCGATTGAGTCTCATGCAGCTGAAGCAGAGAAGCACGGATTTCAGGTTAGACGAGAGAAGTTTGAGGGTTCGCCTCATGTGAACCACGCCAGACAGGACGAGGCGAGGTACTGGGGTGCTGTCACGCAAACTTGGGAGGGAAACTAAACATGAACGGTTCGTTTCCAAACAATATTATTCTAGTGAAGAACTTCTAGGCCATTTTAGTACCCGTTGTAGAAATAAGAAGGTACCCAGTCATAACCCAGCTCCTCAAACCGTTCCCTGACCTCATAATCGTATCTCTGCACCATCTCGAGCTCCTCATCGTCCCGGTCGTTTTGAGGTGTCCGGGGCCCATAGTAAAGTGGACGCGGCCCAAGCCCTATACAGAGCGGGCATCCCATAGTCGGGTCAAGGTACCGCTCCCAGCGATCTGTTGGGTAAGGGAGAGTATAACCAGAGAACCTATAACCCCCGTCTTCTCCATACATGTCCATCCATCGCGCGCACTCACAGAAGGAACAGTCGCCGTCTTCAATCCAGGATAGCACATCATAAACTTCGAGATCGGTGAATAGAATCTCATTCTCGGGGCCCAGCAATGATTCTTCGATCTTAATTAGAGAATCCGAATTTTTTGTATCCGGTAAAACAAAGGGACGTTTTGGGTCATCTCCTTCACCAGGACAACGGAGGTATTTGCGGTACTCGTCAGCCGCATCCTCCGTCTTCAGAACCACATCGGTTCCATTCTGTAATCTTGGCGCAAGACAGGACACGCTTGGCCCCGTGCTCTACCAGAGATTGAACCTGGACGAGGCAGTAGTTTCCACTTTTGAGATCCATCTCGGCCCAGGCGATAATCTCTCTCCACAACTCAAGAGGCAGTCGCTTGTTGCCTTGTTTCGTAGCAATGTTTCCGGGCGAGTGGTTGACGAGGGAGCTGACGAAATGGATTGTAAACCACGTTGCGCTCAGGATACAAATTTCCTTCCGCCCGACTATGTCGTCCAGTTTAGAGGGAGTGACTGGTCTCATTGTGGCGGCTGTGGTCGAGTGTCGACTCCTAGAGAAGTGATGAACAATAAAGAGTAAAATCCTGCGGTCAAAAATCTAGAGAGACAGGCTTTATTTATAACCAAACTGTTAGAGAAATCTTTTATTAAGGTTCAGTTTGGTCGCACCCTGCAGCTGTCATTTAAGGAAGCTTTGCGCCGTGATGCAGAACTAGGTTCGATGCCTAAAGGATACCAGAAAGGATGTTTTTCGTCACTCTCCCAACGCTAAATTGTTTTGCTCTTGTAGATCGAAGGAAATATTCTCAACAACAGGTAATCTTGATCAAGTCTTCCCATAACGGCTTCCGTAGAATCAGTTCACTAGAGAGGCAACATGCCCCTCTACAAGAAATCATACTCAATCTCGATAGTCGCCGCTTCAACCTTGTTAACCCAGTGAGCTTGCTGTGAATCAAGTCAGTAAAGATGCCACAGAGAAATACTCGGAAGCCTACCTCAGCTCTCGCCCAAAGCACAACGATACACCCAGGTCCCAGCAACTCAAGAAACCCTTCCCCAGTGCCAACTGCCATCTCATCCACGTCCTCGGACACAACACCTTTCTCCCACTCGACCTTATAGTTCCGGAATTCACTGCTTGCCGTCAGATTGTTACACACTCTCCACTTTATTTGTCCATCCTCCCCCTCGACAAATTCCCACCCATTTTCCCTTATTTCATCCTTTGCACAGGGGGCATCCCATAAAGTGCATCGAAGGTTAGCTTCAAGTGCACTATTTTCACCGTTGTTGCAAGTATCCAAGGGACGCAGAATGCTGGCGTCAAACCACGTATGGCTGTTTTCAAATGTGCCTTCTCCACCAAAAGTTGCCCATCCTTGGTCCGCTGCTCGAGTCTGAAAGATGATTCGCTTTGCAGTGAACATTTTCAGCCCCGTGGGCATGGGTTCTGTGTGGAGGTACAAAGCTGCTGTGCTGTAGTCTTGAAGGTCTCCCCATACCATGGCCTCCGCTTCGTACTCTTGCATATCATCCCTGCGTTTTACGATCCAGGGATTGTACGAGAAAGAGGTGATTGGTCTCGCGAGCTCTGGAAGTAGCTGATCCGCTAGGAGTTGACGTGTCTCTGTGGCAGCGGCGAGCGTAGTGTGGGCGGATTCGGAAAACGGGAGCGGGTTGGGGGTTTCCTGGGCCATGTCTTGGAGAAGCTGCTCGATCTGCTCGCTTGCCTTGGATCTGGCGGGATGGAAATGTCAGCATGGGGAATCTTTGATGGCAAAGGACAACAGCCTGAGATGTAGGTAGGTACCTTGAGCTGCTTAGGTATGCTGCTCGAATAGGCCAGTACCTAGTGGGCCTTTTTTGTCTGGAGTATCGCTTGAGATGTGAACGCCAGGGCTGTTCTGTCAAGAGGTTTCAAGAAAAGAGTTGGACCCGAGCTAGAAATCTGACGGAACCCAACTGCTTGGGCTGAGCGGGGTCAGATGTTGTGGAACGGATATACTACGTCATAAAAAACAATTACTTCGGGAAATATTAGAGAACGAATATGAGTGGTCACTGGGTAAAAGCAGGCTACGCGATACGGCACGGGTTCTCTCTCCCTCTTAATCCGAGCGACCCAACTGTGAGTCCAACAAGGCGACCGCATAAGCAGGCAACCATGCACAAGACGCGATGTGATTGGGTATACGATGGTTCGAAATGCGGCTTTGCGCGTTTTTCTCACTCATAAGTACGCCTAACTGCACCAGCCTCACGTAACACTCAGTTGAACACCAACAAAAGAGGCGACGAACACCATGGCCAACCGAGATTTCTTCTTCTTCTACGCACCAACCTGGGACTACCCGCCAGACGGCCCAATTAAACTGGGCAATGTCATCACATCTGTCAAGAACCCCCATCGACCCCTCTTCTGTTCTCCACCACCCGAGGACTCGAATGTCTTCAAGACGGAGAAGAAGAGCGTTCAGTACACCAAGGAGAAGCTTCGGAGCGGCAAGTTCTCCATCTTGACAAAGTTCCTCAGCGTTCTTGGATTTGGAATCGATATCGGTGCTGAAATAGAAAGGAGGTAGGTAGCCACGCCTTTACTGGTGTACTGATACTCACAAAGTTAGTGACGAGGAAACGTTTGTCTTTGATACGCTCGAGACTACGCAGTTCATCCCAACACCATCATACATCCAAACATGCATCGAATCCAACAACGTCCGTCACTTTCTAGACCTTTCAAAGTACCGCAAGCCAGTCTACATCATAACAGGTCTCAAAGTCGTCACAGGCGCGCAAGCCAGCACGATCAAGTCTCGTTCCGTAGGCGGCGCCGTTGGTGTGGAAGTAGACGCTACCATATGGACTGGAGGAGCTGTCCCCATCGGCGGCGGTCCCGGAGTGGAGGCTGAGGTGGGCAATAAGGTGAGTACGAAGTGGGAGGGCAGTAGTGATTTTGTCTTTGCGTTTCGCGTGAGTAAGGTGAGGGTTGGTAAGGCGACGGGAAAGGTTCTGAGTGAGGGTGAACATCGTAAGGGAGCTATGCTCGAGAGGGAGGAGGGGACGGTGAAAGGTCCGGAGCTCTCTGTGATGGGGGTTGAACAGCCAGATGCGAAGGCTGAAGGGTTTGACTTGGAGGAGCTGGTGGATGATGAGGAAGTGGTTTTCTGTGCCATCCCGAGGGAGGAAGACTCCGAGGATGGCTGGTAGCACTTGGAAAGACAACTCCGGTTGCTCTTTTGCAAGTTCAAGAAGGAAACATGTCAAGGCAGTAAATTGTATCCAGTTATATTGCAATGATATTTCAGATATGCTCGCTATGTCTTTAATGCCCTCGAAATCTCATAACTAACCCACTCCAACTCCCCTCCAAACATATTATGCTTATCCAAACTTAAATGAACAAAGAAATATCCATCCCTGGGTTGATAACTCGGCCCTCGCACGGCGCACCTCCTCAACAAGGCTTCCATCTTCTCCCTACGCTTTAATGCAAGGGCCTCGCCCTCAGAGAGGTGTAGACGGGCAAATTGTAGCAAAAATGCCGCCATGCCTGCAGCAATAGGGGTCGCGTACGACGTACCGGATCGGGACATCAAGCACTCTGCGTTGGTGTTTTGGCAGAGTAGCATGGGCCACGCTGACTGGACTGACTCGCCGACCGTGGCAATGTTGATGGCGTTCGGTTCCGCCGTGGGGCTGAAGTCTGACGCGCTCCCGTTTGTGTTGGTCGAGTGCACACAGATGACTTGTGAGCTGCTGGCAGGGTATGCCCGGCCCAGTCTGCCACCCGAGTTGGCTGCGGCAGCAAACATCAGTACTTTCCTGGATATTGCCTTGTCAATCGCGGCTTCGAGAGCGCCGTAGCCGTCAAAGTCGGAAGACGGCCACCCAAACGACATGGAGATGATATCTACATCCCACTTATCGATAGCATGGTTGATCGCCTGTGTGCGTCAAGGTAAGTATTTGAACGGAGTAGAAACAGCTTAGTTACTCACATTTGCCACAATTTTCGCGTCTGGTCTGGTATTCTCCTTGTCCGCGATCTTAATAACGTAGAGACTAGCATCTGGAGCATAGTCCAGAATCAGACTCGCGGTAAACGTGCCATGCCCATGGGTATCTGGCACGTTCTTCTGAGATTCATTGTAACAGTTCTTCTTGCCTTTAAGGTTATCCTCGCGGGCTTCAAAGACAAAATGGTCTCTGTCAATGCCAGTGTCCAGAACGGCGATCTTGACTGGTCGTGATGGAGAGTTCTGGAGATAATCGCCGACGAACTTCTTATAGACGTCGTTGTATTCGGCTTTCCACCTTAGGTATTTGTTGGTCCTGTGAGCGGTAATATCAGCATCTGTATTTCAGGGATCAACATTTCACGGCTGAAGGCGTCCGTTTACTTACTCTACTGCAGACTGTTCCCCGTCCCCAAGTTGATCATCAAAGAACTGAAACGCCTTGTAGTCAAAATCAGAATTCGACAATGAATCCACATCTGAGGTCGAGATTGAGGCCAAAGAATGCAGTCGTGTAGAGTGGTGCATGTATTTCCAGGCATCGGCCCCAAAGAACTGGCCTGGAGGAAGAAGCGCGAATGCCCCAGGGGATGGTGAGCGCATAGGCATAACGTCCCGGGGACATAATAGACCGGTGCGGGAGTCTGACTCTTGGTTGGACATTGGCTGGCCCCATTTTCCAAAGTCGAGATTTCTTGCGTACTGGTCGACCTCGTCCAGTTGAATGTTGCGGAAGCCGTTGGTTAGGTCAAGTTCGAGTGGTCGGACAACCTTTTGGTATATCCGTGATCTCAATGTTGCGTTGTCCAGTGGTTGTCCTTCCTCATCCTCCCACAATTCTGCATCCAGGCAGTTGTCGATGGCCTCCAAAAGAGGCGAGTCTTCAGGGATCTGCGACCGCCACCCTTCCTCATTTTCCTCATCACCTTCAAACACCTGGTCGACGTCCATGAGGGTTATTCGACCACTCTTCGTCTCGATGAGTTGAATGTCGTGCATGGCGGCCAATCTTTTGAAGGGTTTGGCGAAATACACCTCCATCAAGACAACGGCCAAGGCCACCACTTCGGGGCAGCAATGTCCTGAATCCAACTCGTCATCTTCGTCCTCTATGTCGTCTCCTATGGATTGAAAAGCTTGGTCTGAAGCGTCAGAGCCAGCCTTGGGTAGTTGTGCTTCGATAAAAGGTCGCAAGGGCGTCTTGCAAGATGTTGTCTGGAAGAACTTGATATTCGATGATCCCCATCCCGGCTGAAGCCACGAGGTACCGTGGAGATGAAGAACCGTATAGCCGATGATGAGGGAGAGGATTCTCTTAGTCTTCTCCGTGAAAAAATCCTGTCGGTCTTCGAAGCATTGTGATAGGGAGATTGGCTCGGCGTTGTGGTCGATTTGAAAGTTGCTCTTCTCAAATCCAATCTCGAAAAGCTCTCCACTAGTGAGCCTCAGGACAAGTCGTTGCAGTGCCTTTGTTTTTGTCTTGATGATCGGCCTGCAGAGTCTCTCCACCTTTGCATATTGCTCGACCATGTTACTCCCACGGCACGAAGCGTCGTCAACTGGTGGATCAAATCGGACTACCCTCTCCTTGACTGTCTGAACCCGAAATTCGTGCCAATCTCGCTCCATGGAGAGAAACATGTCCAGTTCGATACCGCCGCTCGCATCATCCTCACCACGACCTCTTCGAATTCGTCTCCGAGCAGGCTTGACTGCCTGCTTCTTTGCAGGGCTCCGGTAAGTTCCCAGTTCGAGCTTGGCTTTGAAGTCATGCTGGTCGGGACATGAGCAGCCCTTGCAGTTGACTAATGCGTCGTATATCGATTTGGCTGCTTTGCAAACGGCGTATGGTGGTTCAGTAACCTCAGGAGAGACGTGTTTGTGGACGGGTCTCAGTGAATGCTGCTCTGGTAGTTGTCTCTCGAGTTCGTCCGCACAGCTTTCTAGTGCCTTATCCACCTCATGTCTCTGCTCTTCGGAAAGCCCTGGTCTCAACCAACGGTGAACGAAATCGATTTCTGGTTGGTCATGTCGCCTTCTTGCCTCATCCCAGTGTCGGTAAAGCATTTTAAGACGGTCCTCTGTCGGAACGGGGTATGTCGGAAGTTCTTCAAGACAGCTCTCGGGGACAAGGGACCGAAGGTGGCCCAGAGCCTGGCTGACCAGATCTCCATCGAGATGAGACAATGTCTGCCGCGCGCTTGTCAACTGCTCCTGCAGTCTGAAGCAGTTCCAACTGAGATGGCTGTAAAAGACTCTGACTTCTTCGTTGGTCTCGTTGATTCGAGCTATTTTAGCCATCTGCAGGATGGTCCCCACTGCGTCGAGGAGGAGGGCTTCGTTCTCAGCGCCACCTTTGGACTCGGAGGATATGGCCATCGAGTTAAGCTTCAACTGTACGCCTTTGAGAGCATCTGATGACCATGTTGGAGCCGCTTGAAGGACTTGAGTACCACCGAGAGTGTCTCGCACGCGCATGATGGTGAGCTTGAGAGGAGAATGTATCAGGTGCGGCTGAGTCGAGGTGGGGCATTGGTAAGCTGAAACCTGGGAAGGTGATGATACCAGGCAGTAACAGATAACCAGAAGCAATCAACATTTTATCGTAAAAGCAAGGATTTGTGGTCTCTTTGAGGCTTATCACTGAAACTATGATCGCTGTTAGACTATTTAAACGTCAGGTCATGATGTGTGGGTTATTATATTAACCTCTCTATAGTAGCTTTTAGCCAGGCGAGTTATCGTTTGTTAGTGTCTCCTCCTTGCACTTATCAATCACTTCCTGTTGCCTAGTCATGCCCCGCATTTGCGACATCAAACAAGGCTGGCATTGGAACGCGGCTAAAACCACGCTTACGGCGGTACGACCCGCATCACCAAGACTTCATCCAAGCTTTACCGCCGGCCTGATTGCTAGAAGAACGCCCTGGACTCTATCTACAGTCCGTGACCTGGCAGGCTGGCCATCATGGCGGATCCCGACCCCAGCCCGGAGCTCAAGGGCCCGACTGTGGCCGCCTCTGCCAACCAGTGCCTAGAATCTTTCCAACAATGCCTCTTCAGCGCGTCTTCAGTCCATCCGAGAGAGGTCTCTATGGTGGAGGATCAACTTGCGCGGTTCTCCAGCTGGGCAACTAGTATCGGAGTATTTGCCCCGGGGTCAGCCTCCATGGATCATCGCCTACGATACGCCTCAGAAGTTCAGAGTGTCGTGACTGGTTTGCTGGAGTCGCTAAACTACCGGGTTCAGACCTGTAAGTTTTTCTTTTAGGCTTCTTTCCAGTCCGTGATGAGTCCGGCTGACACGAATAGGCTCGAAAGCCCTTGCTCAGCTGGCAGAATCGTCATCTACAGATGCCTCTACAACAGCAAACGATCGGTTGGCACAATCATTTCTCGACATCGCTGCCGAGATCAGTCGTCTCAACAAGATCTCCAACACAATTCGTCGAGCCAGCAAAGACACTCAGGTACTCAAAGCGAGCAATTTCCAAATCAAAGACGACGATGGCGAAAACGTCGAGACACTCCTGCTCAAACATTTTAAACGTCACATTGGAGACTGGTTTCCTGGTATCAGCCCCACCATCCGGCAGAGGCTTGCTCGAGCGATGCTTCTCAGACGAAAAAGAATCTTATACAGGAGACATCGACAAGGCAATACTTCTATCCATTCTGATAATACCATTTCCCAAACTTCTGTCACATTACCCGATGCTCAAGCCGGGGCAGCGTCTCAAGTACAAGCCAAGTCAAGACAGCACGGCGGGAAATCCGCTATCGAGAAGTCGGCTACCAAAGTGGCACCCTCGCAAGTCAAAAGCGCAACTACTCTAGCTCCCGAGAAGTTCAAAATGGTCTCTTCAACTCCGTCAATCGTCTCCGCAACCAGGACAATCGCGTCGGGTAAACACCAGGTCCTAACCTATCCACCCGCGCCTGGCTTCGCTGCCAAGCGGAGATATGAGAAGCTCAAAAAAAAGCGGATAATCGAGGCAGCCGAGTCGAGCACGGAGTCGAGCCTGAAGGAGCTTCTAGAGGCAGACCTGCGAGCGATCGGAGAAATCACCTGCCCGTATTGCCTCTATGCTCTTCCAGCCGCCGAAGTCTTTGATGATCGAAAGTGGCAGTAAGTGCTCGTGAAGCCCGTTTCAGGACTGTGCTGACTAGGATTTTAGAAATCACGTCAAGAATGATCTAGACCCTTATGTTTGTATTTTCGAGACCTGTGATCAGGCCGACGTTCTTTATACTCACAGCGATGAATGGCTCGGCCACTTGCATCAACATGGAAAGGTCTGGCGGTGCTCTTCCCACCGTGAGATGGGCTCATTCTCCACCCTTGAGGACTACATGCGGCACATGCGAGAGGTTCACGATACCAAGCTCAGCGACAGACAACTCCGCGTGGTGGCAAACAGAAACAGTCGCAAGGCAACCAAGCTGTTTCCATCATGTCCACTATGTGGCAGAGAAGAGTCTGAAGTCGACGGCCGTCTCGAGGATCATCTCGCCGGGCACTTGAGATCCCTCGCTCTCAAATCACTCCCAAGCTACCAAGACGAAATCCCAGATGATGTTGCGGATGAGAACAACAGCATTGACGGTTCACGACCACAAAGCAGGAGTACTCTTAGAGAGATGGAGGAAGAAAAGGAGATGCTTCAAGAGGGAGCAGAAAACCCCTGGGACCATTGGACTCCTCAACTGACCCAAGGCATTTCAGTCAACTTTTTAGGAGACATTCACTTTGAGCTAGATTTGGGAGACAGCGAGGCCCAAGTTGCCAGTCTGTTTTTCGATACTATGGTCTTCAAAGAGTCGACCAAGGATATTGATGATGATCCAATTCTTCAGTCGTTGCTGCAACAGCAGCTGGCAGCGGTCATCGATGTTGGGACAGATGTCATCTTGAATCTTTCAGTCGAACAGGAGGCAGCCAGTTCGCCAAAAGCTCCCGTGGGCGAGACATCTGTGCAAGGCGAAGTTGACAGCACACTCACACAACAACAAATCGATGTTGAAGAGGCTCATGTTCAGGCAGCCACTCTTGAACAAGACACCGATGATGACCTTCCAAAGGGAGGCGATATTCCTGAGACACCGGTTGAACCGATGACACAGGTTCCCCCACCTACGAAGTCGGATATCACATCGGGCGCAGAAAGCGCCAGCCTATCGAACGTTCCCACGGACGAGACGTCTAGGCAGGATAAAGTTGATGACACGCTCATACAACGACCCGTCCATTCTGAAGCCGAAGATTCTCAGACAGCCGCTCCCGAAAAAGGCACCGACACCAACTCTCCAGGGGGAGACGAGGCACCCGAAATACTAGTTGAACCGACGACAGAGGCTCCCCCACCTACGAAGTTGGATATCCCAGTGGATGCAGAGAGCGTCAGTTTATCGAACCTCCCCAAGGTCGAGACATCTGGGCAGGTTGACGTTGACGACCCGACCACACAAGAGTCCACGAATGCTGAAACTATTCATGCCCAAAATGCAACTGTTGAACAAGACATCAAAGATCTCTTTCCAGAGAGGATCAAGGGTCCAGAGCCTACTCGCCCAGAAACAGAACCGGATCCTCTAGCAGTCACAGAGGAGGCCGATTTTCTTGATGATACTAAAAAAGGGGCATACAGACAATTAGAAGCGATGCTAGACAGAGAACTTACGCAATTGCTTGCCAACGCTAGATTCCGTGATCGCGAAACGACCGCTGCTCTACAGAGATCAAAATATGTGGAAAATCCCATGGTAAGTCTACCTCTACTACACTCCTCTTCATTTAAGCGCAGCCGACTGACCGTAGCAAAGACTGGCTATCGGGAAAGGCCAGACGTTCGGGAGTTTTTGACCAAGATTCTCCTGACCCGTGAACGCGGAGAAACATCTATTCGGGACGTTGAGGCTCAGATTAGGGCACTTGCTAATTCCCTCTTCGAAGACTTGAATCCTGCTCTACTAGAATCCGTCAGCGAAGGGGAGCAGGATGCCCAACTGAAGACTCAGGATATACTATGTCGAGAAGTTCTCATCTACGGTCACTGCCGATACGAAGATCAAGGTTGCGTATTCAACCACGATCCAAACAGAAATGCTGGACCGCCACTGCCACCGTCTTCGCAGTTGGGTCGGGAGCCGGGGGCTGCGGCTCCTGGCACCACCACCCGAACCTATGCTGTTACCCAAGATCCTCGCTCACACAGGCCAATCACTAGAGATGCCACTCGTTCACGTCGACTCTCGATTTTCGACTCTGCTAGCCGGCTTCCAGTCATTGTTAGGGCCACTCAGGAGCCAGGGGCTGTGGCTCCTGGCACCACCACCCGAACCTATGCTGTTACCCAAGATCCTCGCTCACACAGGCCAATCACTAGAGATGCCACTCGTTCACGTCGACTCTCGATTTTCGACTCTGCTAGCCGGCTTCCAGTCATTGTTATGACCACTCAGAAGGCCCGACCTAGCGGTACCACATCTCAATCTTCCAATGCTCGTTCCGGTAGTCCCATTCGAGACGAATACCGGTCCAGCGAGGGGCAGTTCTACACCCAGCCTTCCTCACCCATAGGTTCACGCGGCACAACTCACTCTTACGCCGATCAAGCAGGGCCATATTCGCCTTATGGACGAACGCCATCAGGAGGAGCCTCAGCAATGCCTTCGCTAAAGCCCACATACACGGATTCTCCCCAACTCCAGCCCATGGGGGCTTCGATGGTTTCAAGCGGGGTCGCAGTTGAGGCTGCCAGGGATGAGAGAGACGATTACAGGCAAACCCCTTATCAGCCAACTTCTCAGAGTGGTACAAACTCGCCTCAGAGCGGTCATCGTTCTCCTCCAATCCCTGAATTGTAGGTCTATCCTTTTTTGTCCTTTGGTTATTGGACCACAGTCCAGTTAATGATGATGGCACTGACTCTGTTAGTATAACAACTCGACCTCCAGGTGCGTCGGTGACAGGTTCTACGTCTCCGGAGAAGGATAACTACGGTTAACAAGAGGTCCAAACGTCCATTATTAATTTTCCCCTATAGAACAATAATTAGTCCATCTAAGGCCCCCCCCCTCATATAGCTAGGCTTAATTATTATTATATACCCTATTAACCTTTATATATAATAAGGTTAATAAGATAAGATATCTTTTATATATATTAGGTAGTAAATTAGCTAAAATGCCTTAAAAAAGGTATATATAATATTTCTTAGCCTTATATTAGTTTATATAAGTATATATATTACTAATTTTACGCGAGATATTTTAATCTTATATATAAGGTATAAAAACTTATTTAGGGCTTTATTTTATTAAAAAGGTCTCTTAATTATTATAAATATAAGAAATTAGAGATTAAAAGATAGAAATTATTAAATTTTTTTTTTATTTTTTTTTATTATACGTAAAAAGAAATATCTTATATTAGGCTTTATTTATATTACCTTATATTTATAAAATCTTACTTAGGCTTTTTATTTTTATTATATAAAATCTTTTTTTTCTTTTTCCTCTAATTATAAT